>JAPTYR010000029.1:13287639-13307596 GCA_029814505.1 Siphamia roseigaster | reverse complement strand
AATCCAAAATGTTCTTTTAGTTCCACCAAAAACCACCCAAAACAATAAAATCCTGAAGGTCCTTCTCCAACAGTGCACAGATAATAGCTAAATGAAATCACACCGGACACTTTATAAGTGCGGTACTTCCTGTCACGTGACACAGTCATGTGATACAAACAGTCATGGTGGAATGCTAGTCCCTGTGTTGAAACAATAATAATAATGACTGTTCATTTCGGTTCGTGAGGATTGTTTTTGGTGGAACTAAAACAACATTTTGGGTTAAATGCTATGGGCCCACACACTATGGACAATCCACTTAAAAGCATTTTAATAGATGTTAAGAGCTCGAGAGAAGGTTTAACACTTGCTCATTATCGTCCGCTTCGACGGAAATGTACACAAGTGTCAAACTCTGTGTACCCCGAATAAAATTCTCTTGTGTATTTCTCTTAAGATAACTGAGTTTAACCTCAAACAGATGGGATATATTTGTAATGTTGCCGGATTTATCCTTTAACATCATTGAATGGTTCCGATTAAATCAGTGAGTTGATCAATGTAACTGTTTTTAAACTTTTACACATGACTGTTTTGTAATTATTGATTGTAGGTTTTTTTTTCATTATGTACGCCTGACTGATGATAGACTGATATATCGATATATTGTATTTTTTCTCTTCTTGTATCATTGCGTTGGCCAGTGTGCTCGTTTTTTTTTCCTCTATGATTTACGAACGTGAAGTTCATGGCACCTCTGTGTTCTTGTCGATACCGTTACCGTTTAACAGCCTTAAAACATACAGAATAAAACTGATTACTTTGTGGATTTCACCTATCGTGGGTTATTTAATATAACGTAACCCCCATACTAAAGGAGGGACCACTGTAGTGGGTGTTTAAGGGTTAAAGGGATGGTAGTGAAAGCTGGATTTTCAACTGTTAGTTTTCTTGTTTATTCTGTGATGAACTCTTTAATGCTCGAAAGTCACTGGTTTAGAAACATAGCTTTGTTTTTTTTAGCTGTTTTCTGTGATTGTATTTCTGTTTTAGGACATTTCATTCCACCCCCGTGAAGACTTTTAATGGTTGATTTTATTCTTCTTTTCCCTTAATTTGAAAGGTGCATAACGGTAGAAATAAGGTGATTTATTACATCTATTGCAACCTGTTGCAGCAACATGAGCCACTTCCTGCTTCACCGGATCAATAAATCATCCTAAAGCATTGAGGTACATGATTTATTTATTTATTTTCTACATAAAGGGGCGGTAATGGTCATTTACTAGATGTTTCACAACTACTGAAATGATAAAGTGTTGTCTGTCTGCTTGGTCTTCTGAGAGAATTGTTGATGTATTTCTCAGAAAATCTGCTGAAGTATCCAAAAATCACCTTCTGCCCTGAACAACACACACTCCCAGTGGGCACAGCAGATAGAAAACAACACAAGTTATTACGGCTTGATGTTCCGCAACATTTCTGAGTATGTTTCAGTTTCACAATTTGTAGCTCACTTCTTCTTTTGTTCCACACGAGCCGAGTATCATGTAACATCAGGTCAACTCTGGGATTTAAAAAAAAAAGAACAAGCAGCGACCTGAAGGATACATTTTCTGCCTCACCCCAGGGTCCAGACTTCTGAAAGCATATCAAACTCCTGTCATACATGGACCTGCTGGTTCTGCAATGCATTATGGGTTGTAACACGACCATATAGAGACTGTGATGCAGATCAAAGTTTTGACAGTAGACACAGTAGAAACACTAAAAGCTAAAGGGAGGGGAAGCATTGTTCGAAATATAAATCTGACCAAGTATTTGCCTCATTTTTAGTCCAAATATCTCATCACACTTAAAATCAGACAGAATCACCTAAAAAGGGATTTTTTCAGTCAGATAAAAAACCAATTTATCTGGAAAATCTGATTTAAGGAATCTGACCAAGATCACTTTTACTGGTTCCATTGGCAGGTTTTTATTTCTTTTAATTAATTCAATATTTTAATTTGATTGACACAAAACAATTACTCAGCAAATTAGAGGTGAGACAAAATGTAGCTTAAAAACTATAAGTATAAGTAAAATAAGGGATAAATTACCTTTTGACTAAAGTTTTCTTACTCCATACAACTTCAACTGGAAAATCATTTACACCCATTGAAACCCATTACCACCAATGCCTTATTCAAGAAGTACAGCTTCAAAAAGAAGATGGCAAATATCAATGAACTCTACTCTTACAAGGAGCTGTGTATTAAATAAAAATAAATAGATATTTAAAAAGGAAGGGAAAGAACAGTCCATCTATAATGTTATTGTGTTTTTTTCTTCATTTTTACATTTTCTAAGAAAAATCTGACATTAAAAAAAAACATTTTCAGATTTTTCTAAAACTTTTCATCTATTATCAAGAAGTTCATACAGATATACAGCAAAATGAGAGGAAGTAATACAACAGAAGGAAATCTCTGAAAACTATATGCAAAGGGAATTTAAAAACATAATAAATAAATAAAATACCAACATCGTGATGATGATGTAATTACAACTGAGCAGTATGTAACCAAAGCAGAGGAAAAAACAGTGAGTTTATAGTACTTGGTTTTTGCATTAAATTCAGTAAGGGGCCTCTTGGTAAAAAGTCGGGGGAGGGGTTACATTAGGTGCTGATGAGGATCCTCCATGTCAGTTGGCTGCCAGTCCAGTAGCTTCAGAGGACAGTCTGAACAACAACATAAAGACAAACAACATCTTAAAATACTGATTAAAAACAGCAAGTGAAGTATGTAGACAAAAGCACAGTCTTAAGCCTAATTTATACTTCTGCGTTGTGTCGATGGTGCTGTAGCCTGACGTGCACCTCTAAAACATCCTGATTACATGTCACGTCGATACATCGTGACGTGAACATCAAGGACTGCGATTAGTCTGCTCTGAACAGAAATTACAGTTCTCTTAGCAACAGCACAACAACCCCGCCATTCCTACGAACATACGAAATGGACCAAGCCAAAGAAAGAATTATTGAGGAGGTACGCATATAGGACCACCTTTACAACTCCTCTTCAAGGCATGGTACAGACTGCCAAATGGAAAACAATTCGTGGAGGACGATATCGCAAAACACCGGGCTATCTGACCGTAAGAAAATCAAGGAATCGGACAAAACCCCCCGAAAAGACACAGTCACAACCCCTAGTGGCTTGACAGTGAATTACAGAGCAACGCATTCCCTTCACACAGAACTATAAATGCTCAGTGACAGCGTAGGGCCTTCGCTATGGCATTGCTGTGACACAAAAGTACAAACTAGGCTTTATACTGCATGTACTATGGTTTTAATGGGTCAGTAACATGAAGGGCTAAGAAAGAGGAGATGTAAACCCTGAATTTCATGAAGAGAGGCACAATTTCATGTCCAGACAGCATAGTTTTCTGCAGGAAGACAAAACATAAACAAGCCCCCCTGCAATCTGGCTGAAAAACTGCCCTCAACAAAAGGTAACAGGCTATTGCAAATAATGTGTTTTTAGTTTCCACTTCTCTTCCTTTAAATTGCACTCACAACCTATTGTGGAGGAAAGTGAGGTGGTGTCAATACAACCAAGTTGGGACGCACAGATATATTGACTGAACAACAGCGCCAGACAATACTGGCCTTGTTGACGAATACTGGCACTTAGCAAATAATATGCCATTTCACCAATGGTACTGGCTGGAGTTTATCTGTTGTGTTACATTGTAGAATGTTTCAGAAATTTACAAGACTGGATTTGTGCTCATTCAGAAGATACAGTGTAATGAAGGGCTGAAAGATTTTAAAAGGTCAATTAGTTTTTTTGTCTCCCAAGCAAGAAAACAAGAAAAAGAAACTAATAAACAAAACCTCATTTGAATCGATCTCATCAGTAACCGCTCAGAATTTCACGATTGGTGGATCCCTAAAGACTGGGTCAGCTTTAATGAATATATGCTCTGTCCCCGCAAGAGGAAACCTTTAAGTAGTTTAACTACTTTTCAATACTCAGACCATTGAATCCTGCCGCGTTTGTGTGTCAGTCAGTTTTCTGTGGGGAAAATGGAAGTGTTGAACTAGCACAGAGCCTCTTACCGGGCATTGATCAGGTACTCAGCCAGGTTGATGCTGGCATGGGACCCAGTAATGGTGACCTGTCTGTCAGTTGAGCCCTCCACAGGGTTGGCAATCTTGATCTGAGCCCCTGACATCTGACGGATCTCATTGATCTTTGCGCCCTGACGGCCGATGATGCAGCCAATGAGCTGGAGGGGGGGGGGACCCAGAGATGCCAAAACATTACTGTCACAGCACAAGCAAAAAAGAAACATCCAAAAAACAGGTTACTTGGCCTTTCCCAGTATAAATGGGCATGACTTACATCATTTGGAATGGTCAGCTCATGAGAGCCAGTTTGTGCAGAGGCATCCATCCCAGCTGAATAAACACAAAGAAACCCCATGAGAGTGTTGACTAGGTGGATTATTACAAATCTACAGCAATCACATTCTCTTTCAATTTGTCCACGTACCCTGGAAGCCCTGGTTGCTATGTGCAATGGGAAAGGGGCTCTGCTGCATGGCCAGCTGGTGAAGTTTGGTGAGCTGTTGAAGCAACGCAAGAAAAGACAGACAGCAAAACAAACAAACCATGAGTGAAGAAAAACCTACAAATATCATATTCATAAAGTTATAATTTCCCTTTTATATTGATGTTGAAGTGATAATGAGAGAAAACATGAAATGGTACATGCCACCTATGATAGATTCTAAAAGGTTAAAGAAAATCCATGTCCACATTATTAATTTTTAAAAATGGATGTCCATGTAATGGAGCAGAGGTTGGAAAAAAATAAGAGTCATAGGGATGAATAAGAAGGTGACATGGCTCCCCAGGACCGAACTTGCAAATATATTGGATCACTTACAGAGGGCCCTTCACTTACATCAGGCTGTGGAATGGCGTGCTGCCCTTGGACAGCGTATGCCTGCAAGGAGAGAACAGCACTTAGTAGGGTGTGTCAGTGGCACAGTCATTGTACTCTAATATCCATCAGTCCTCTGTCCTTGGTGTGTATAAGAACAAAGACTGGTGTTCTACAGAATGACAGCCTGGGTATAATTACATTCCTTTGACCAAAAGTAGTTACCAGCAAGACCGTTTCCCCAAAAGAGTTGACACTTGGGTCACACAACAAAAACATGCAGCATTTACCTGACCACCTGCAAAGATGACAGGAGAGCCTGAGGGTTTGGGTCTGTATGGGATGGTCACTCCCTTCGGCGGGGACTAAAGAAACCGAAAGAAAAAGAATGCTATTGAACCACTGTCCACTGAAGGCACATTCACTACAAACCCCGTAATAAGAATTTCATCTATGGCACCTTTCAAAACTAGAATTAGAAAGTACTTCATGCATGATAATACATAATCATGTTGACTAAAACAACAGCAAAAAAGAAGGAAGTAAATAAAATAAATTTTAATGCAACAAGTAAAACAGTGGTTTTAAACATTGTGTTTACCTCAAGCATGACAACACAGATCTGCTTGACACACTCAATAATGGACTGTGGAGTCCCTGCAACAGTGATGGCACGCTCTGTTGAGTTGGGTAACATGTCCCCTGCTACTTGTACCTGAGCTCCTGCTGACTGGAGAATCACAACCACACACAAGAATTAGAGAGGTAGTTGTTAAAAACTATGATTCAAGCATTAAGAAAAAGATGAGCATAAAAACAAACCTCTCTAATTTCCTTGATCTTGCAGCCACCCTTGCCAATAAGTGAACCACACTGGCTGGCAGGCACAATGAGGCGCATGGTGACTGGCGGTTTGCTGGTGGCCGTACTATTAGACATTGAGGTGCTGATGTCCTGCAGAGCAAATTAAAGAAACAGTTACCACTAAACAAACCCTTTAAATAAATGTCAGTGTTTCAGTGTCAGTTTCAGATGGAATTGATCTGTTTGTGTGGTGGTGTGTCATTAGGGGGGCACAGGTTGTTCAGTACTATCAATTATTGAGTCATGATACACTCACTGTTGGTCATCTGGTGCAGAGAATGACTGAACATCTCTAGTAATGCATTTTGAGCAGTTTGTCCAAGTAGTTATTGTCACACATGCACAAATGGGCAGATAATCGAGTAGTGAGAAGCAGCAGAACCAACCAATAAAGATGGAAGACACTACACTGAAACCACAGTTCCATGTTGAAAAACCTTAATATTTGAAATTCAATACTTTAGTATACATAGCCAAATGTGTAGGTCTATTATTGATTTTTTTTTTGTATCAAATGTATGGTGGAGCAACAAGGATTTTACCGTGCCGGTGCACCACAGCAACACCTTTGCAGCAGTAACATAGGTTAATGTCAAAATGAGGTGAAAGGGTCTTACCTCCTCCAGTTTCTCTATGATCATGGAGAAGGCTTTAAAAATGGAGGTGGTGGGTCCCGCAAGTGTTATGATCCTCTCTGGACAATTTCCCTCTGAGATATTGATGCGAGCTCCACTCTGAACACACAGTGGCACAAAACAGGAAATATTGAATCAGTGGCATAATTATCATGTGACCCATGAGTCAATGTCACTGAAAATTTAAACAGGTCTACTCTTGTGTTCCCAGATGTTTTAAAATTCCTATTACCTCCTCTCTCATCTTCTTCACAGATTCTCCTTTCTGTAAATAGAGCACAAGTACAAAATATTTACAAAACACTCTTGGGGAAAAGACAGATAAAAATCATCCTGGTAGTAAAAACTACATACCTTGCCAATGATGCTTCCAACCTCCTGAAAAAAAAAAAGAGGGAAAAATGTATGACATGGCAAGAAATGCATTCTTTATTGACCAGTAGAAAAATGCTCCAATTGTTTGTTGCTTTCCACGGACAGCAGCACAGATTGGTCAAATCAAATGAATCAGTGAAGAGTCCTTAACAAATGTGGCACTCACCTTCCCATGCATGAGTAGTCGGATAGTTAAGGTGACATTTAGTCCTCCTTCAACCAGACTGGAGTCCATAATTGCAGTTGATTTGGACGCTTAACTGGCCAACAAGCTGAATCTTTGGTCACTGGCTGGATATCTGCAATAGAAAGGGAAAGGTGTCCAACATGTGAAGCTACAGAGAAGTATCTCACAAGAAACCCTTGTTTACTATGAAAAGTACCGCCAATCCAGATCAATGAAGTGTCGCAGACTCTTAACATCCTGTAGACTCGTACTGTACTACAACAACATTAGCAAGGCACTCTGAAAGAATGAGTCGTCTCATTCCAGTTATTCACATTAGACTGGCCCGAGTCCACTCATTCACGTTAGCACAATGACCCACTGTCTGACGGCGGCAGCGTCTACTCCCTGGAATTGCAGCTGTGGCGACATGGACTATCATATCCCGTTTATATCACCAATTTTGTCTACTTTAATATATAGTTCGTGCTGTGTTGACTCTGTGTCAAGCGAGAAACAATGCTACCTTAGTAGATCTCACAGAATGGCGTGAAAGTCACAAATCTTATTTTAGACAGAACATCACTGCTAGTCACGCAAACAAGATTTGATGGCTCAGTAGGTAACCGTATCATTTCAACTATCAGCTATTAAACCCAAGAGTTAGATGTCTGAATTCACAACTGCAATGTTCATCTGCATTAGCGATATAATGCACATAAACAGTCCCAAAAAGCTACCTAAATCCAGATCGGTCATTGAGTGTAGTTCGGTAATTTTCCATTCAGCTTGCTAACATTAGCATCCTGCGTTCCAGTTAATAGCCAGGTCCTGCGGCCTACGGAGCGCACTGAGGCAGGCTGAGTTATCCCCGTCCTTCACTCTGAAAGGAAAGAAAAAACAAAGCCATATTTCTGGAAGTCTTACCCGAACCGTCCCTTGATGTGTGTTCAGGGGGTGGGTAGGGTGGCAAGGGTAGAAGGGGAGAGGTTCGGGAGGGAGTTTTAAAAGGATCCGGGGAAGAGGGAAGAGACACCGCTATTCGATCGGACTCCACTCTCCAGCTTTAGCACAAAAGACAAAATGCATTCAACTTTGACCTCTCAACTGCCCCGCCCCTCCGCCGGGGTCAGCCCCGCCTACTTACTAATGATTCAAGTAAGTAATAAATAGATTTGAGGAAATATCACTTCATTATTTTTTCCTGTGTGGAAGAAAGGGTAATATTGATTTGTGTGGAGATTATAATGAAATCCCCAAAAACTCAAGAATAAACTAAAATAACACGTTTTTATAACCCTTCCTTGAAGCTTTCATCAAAATTAATTTAACTAAATATTTGAATGAATGGAGGTAGTGAAATTTTACATCCATACTAAGACGTTTCATTTAACCCATAAAGACCCAAACAATCACTGGCGACCAAAATCAACTACCAAAATAAAATGTTTCATAACTTCGAATCCATTAAACCTATCAATTCATGTAAATGGTTGATGAAAACTAGTTTGTCATTTTTTCATGATCCTCAGATATGACCCATTTGGACGTTCAGAGGCTTTGGAGGAAACATAGAAACACCGTCATCTTCTACAAGATTAAATCACCAGTAAACCCCATGGAGTTGGCTCGATGACAGTGGATGGAGACACATGGTTTAAGTTCAGGTAATGATAGATTTTGATGAAAAGTTTTTCTTGATTTTTCTCTATTTCTGACATTATGACAACTTATTTTGAGTTTTCATGAACATCTACATGATCAGTACATTAAATATGGGGAAGAATTACCTCATTTTTATTGAAGAAAGGCATAATACAGAGAATAATATTATAATAAATGGTGATAAATCACTAAAACAAATATTAAATAGAGACTATTAGAGAGGGAATTTTCTTTTGAAGCTGCCGCAAAAGTCACACTGGGTCTTTATGGCTTAATTTTGTAATTTGGTGGACTAGGTGAAAGAATAACTATTATAACCTACATAATGCCTCAACTCTCAAAATATTTCTCATTGTTGTCATGCGATGTAGAGTTGCAAGTAATCTCGGACTTGCCAATCAGTAGGCCACAAGTTATCTCATCAAAATTAAAGTCATAAAATTAATGAATTAAAATATTTCAGCTATTTTTGATTAATTAAACAGGTGTGCATTAAATATCTTCAAACTATAAATGTAAGCTAGTTCAATTGTGCATTGTTCAAGGAAATTCATGGCTGTTCCATATGACTCTTCTCTTGCGACTGAGATTTCATGCAGTTACCTATATATCCTCTAGATGGCGCAATGATTCTGCCAGTGGTCATAGGCAAATTGTCCTGAGCCAATTGCTACCCTCTTGAATCCAACATCTTTTTTTACTGTCCTTTAAATACATGTGTTAACAGAGGTATCCTAATTTTAAGAATTAAAATTATGTAGCATGAACAATTGCTCCATCAGAAAAAAAATCCCCCAATAAGATATAAACATGTAAATTAAGGGTGAAAAAACACCAAGAAAGGAGTCAGCACTTCTTTAAAACAAATAATAAAGTGCAAAAGTCCTTGTCTTTGTTGGTTTTGCAAGGTGGGTATCAAGCACACATGTTTATTACCCACCATCTTCATTAGGATTCAAGGTGGAAATATCAGAAATATGTGCACAGTTTAAAAAAAAAAGATCCACATCAAAAGAAAAGCTAGAAAAATATCTATGGCCTCTACTTGAAAAGGTCAGTATTTAGTGTGACCTCCAATTTCAATGCCAGAAGGTAGCTAAAATAAGAATATACTGATATGCCTTGGTGAAACCACACTATATAGGTGTGATTTGGTCCAAAGTGTGTTTTCAATTTGTTTATATATTCCCAGTATGTTCTAGCAGCATCTTTACTCAGGGATTGAGAAATGCATATATGCAGTGTGTGCTTAAACAACTAATCCAAGTGTGAGTTTGTACAGTTCTGTTCAAAAAAGCAGCAAACAAATGCAGTTTTAGGAGGAGGAATGTGAGCTGTAATTTAGAAACTAATAATTCTGTTAATTGGTTGGTAGACTTAGATTTATATGAATATCTCTTGTGATAAAAATACTATCAGCCAAATTATTGTTCCGGCCATAATTCCCATAGGCTCATACCTCCGATAATATTCAGACACCTGACATTATGATTTAAAAGGGGAACTGCTGATACAGTGTGAAACTGGCCAAGGGGGAGAATTAAGGATTTCACCTCTTGACATTCAAATAATTAGCTTTATTATTTTGTTTTTCATAGAACCAATGTAATTGACTGTCCACTTCTTGATGAATTGCTTTGTTTTCTGTAAGACATGATTGATGAGGAAAATGTGGAGCGTAATTGCTTGCTAATGTTTTTTTTGAATAGGATAAAAAAAAAAAACATTTGATTGCGAAGTGAATTTCACTTAAAAATTATATTATTACAGTTGACAGAATCAAGCAAAAAAAAAAAAAAGAGTTGGATAAAATGGAGCAGTATAGCCCTTTAACCATATGTTCATGGTCTGGTTGACAGAATATTCTGCTTGAACACACTCAGCACATGTTCATTAATCTGGTGCACATCAGAGCACCCACATTACAATTAGTCAATGGCAAGAACCACTTCCCATTGTCTGTAACTAATGTTTGAATCCCCTGAGTTATTAATCTTTTACAAATCCAAAGCTATATCAGAATTGATGACCTCCAGTTTACATATTGTTATTTACATATAGAACTCATGAGTCACATCCGGCTCAGATTCATGCACTCAAAACCATTATGCTTTCCATACATTGTACCCACACTGGAAGAAATTGAGCTCAGCTCTTCTGAAAGCAGTTAGTCTCAGCACTTCCTGTTTTTCTTAACATGAATCCAGGCAGTAGATATTGGAGCTTGCTTTACTAAGCCATCTGCAGTGCTGCCTGAATGGTGCCAGGCTTATACAGGGCTGGTGGTGTTTTTAAAATAGAACCATAGCTGACCAGATTTACCCCAACCATAAACCAGAAAGCTGTGGGAGCAGGTATTTGCATTTAGTGTACAGGCATATATGTCCTCTGTAGGAAATAGTCCAATTGTATTCTGCCCGAAAGAACATTCAGTGGAGAACAAAAACAAAAGTAGTGAAAAGACAAAGAGGAAGTGTTTTGTTTTTTGTTGTTGTTGTTTTTCTGTCATAACAAAAAAATGTTTAATTAGTGGGAAAAGTGCCTGTTACTTTGATCTGAAGAGCAATCACAGAGAGCTGGATTATACAAGATAGAGGAGGTGCAGCCTCTTCAGCTTTTCCAATCAGCACATGGTCTCCCAGGTCTTTTATGTGTCTCCCCCTGTCAAGAGATTGCTTATATAATCATCTGCTTACTTCAACCTTTCCATCTTTTTCACAATTTTGCTTTTCTTTTTTTCTTTTTCTTTTTTACATGTCCTCACTTTTTGCTGTCATACTCTAAATGATGCAACCTCCCTCTTGTGCCCTGTTTGTCTCCTTCAGTGTTTGTATCTGACATGCCCACTGGCACTCTCAATCTCTCTGCTGCCCTTCTTTTCTCTACTAGTGAGTGGTCATTGATTATTGTACTTGGATTGTATGATGAAATGGCACTCGCCCACCTAACACCCTCTTGTCATGCTGCCCCTGACATCCCACTGCCTCTTTGCATTGTAGGCAGATCTGTTTAATGTTCACAATGTTATATTACTTCAATGTGATCTAGATTCCCATCTGGAATCCGTTTTCTGTCTTGTTTTAAAATCAGTGACTACAGTAGTAGCACATATTTTCAACACATGTGATATCAGTATCATATTACATGGTGGTAAACACTATTGTTTAGAAACGGGAAAGGAGAATGAATCCAATTTACCCTCTCTGGCTGTAGATTTTCTGCACATATTAAAGTAAATAATCTGTATTTGCAGTGTGAAACCTCATGATACAGTCAAAGCCACAGAGAGGTGTTCAATTAATCCAACAATTACCAAGTGACTATTGTTTTATACATTAAAACTCTTGAAAACAGATGGGAAATTTAAAAAAAAAAAAAAACCCAAGACAAATCTGCATAATGTTCTTTTACTATAGACTCTTAGATATGTTATACAGATAATGAGAGCAGTTTTGGCATGTCTTTAGCTGCTGCTCAAGCGACCTATAGCAATGTGTGTTTGTGTGATTGAGGAGATATGTGTGTGTTTGTGACAATAGCAGCAAAAAACAAAACAAAACAGGGATTCGTGTTTGACAGAGCCGTGGGCAAGTTGTACAGATCTGTTAACTCTCTAAAATGGAGGTACAGAGATGCACAGTGAGACTGAATTCTCTCCGCAGGGGTGTGAACAGAACCAAAAGCTTTGCTTGTATGGTAGCTTCAACGTCACTACCTTTCCACAGCCATAGTTAGATCACCCTGCAGGGTCTCCGTGAGCGGTGACACGTGCCCGTGTATACTGTCCAGTCAGGAACCAGGGAAGAGGCAGAGTGGCTGTGACTTATCTTATTTTAAGAAGATCTTCTGAAAATAGGTTGCTCCCACTGAGACAAATAATTGGCGTGATATCTTAGGGGCACGAACATGAGGAGCAGTCTATGTATTAATGCCAGTCCTCCACAGGAAGAACCCAGTTATGCATGCCAGTAGACATGCTCTTTGGACTTTGTGTGTTTAGGGAAACACATCCTATTGGAACAGAGTTTAATGCACGTTAAAGGACTTTTTAACGCATGCAGTGGGGAAAAAAGTTGCGGAAGATCAATGAGTTTTGCAATGTTTAAGCCTGTGCTTTAATTTGGAAGTGACATTGTACCAAATATAATGTTTACATAAAATTAGTCAAATGGTTTCTGGTATTTATTAATCTGTTAGAGGGGTACGTATGTGGAACGTTACGGTCCCTGGACTCTATTGATGCTTTTAAGAACCAACTTAAAACCTGTTTGTTTCTTCAGGCATTATACCACCAATAGATTAAAGGTTTTTTGTTTTTGTATTTTTTTTTTTTATGTCCATCTTGTCTTTATTGTAATTTTATGCATTTTGGGATTGTAATTTTAACATTTTAATGGCAGTAGATTAAAGATTGTTTTATGTCTATCAAGTTTTATTGTAATTTACACCTTTTAGGATTGTAATTTTATCGTGTATTTCTTTTTGTGAGGCACTTTGGGACTTTTCTTGTCTGCGAAAAGTGCTATATAAATAAACTTTGCTTGCCTGAATAATCTGGATGAAAAATTCAAAATGTCATCTTCAATTTGTGCATTTTAAAGAATGTATAAATCCAGTATAATAACAAAATATAGAGCATCATTTGAAGAAGTGAATACGTAGTTATACTATAGAAGAATTTGGAAAATAAGATATTATTGTAATTAATTAATTAATACAGACTATTATGATTAAGATGTATTATCACATATATTAATAATTGTATTTGTAGCAAATAAAGTGCATATAATAAATATTATAGTCTATATTAAAAAAGGTTGACTACGCAAGTTACTATGTTGATTATACAAATCTGATTGTGTGTGAGATGACTGAAAAAGTGAATGAATGGTTTGTATAGATACTTTCTGTTATTGTAAAAAAATATATAGCTGAAAAAATGTGTTAAAGCAAAGGAGATGGAATTAATTTAACGATAAGTTTGTAAAAAAGGTGGTGGGAGGCTATAAGTTATACTTCTTCCCACTCCTTTTCCAGCATCAAAACAATGTTTGACAGTGTTATATGGTTCTATATTATCTGCTGATTCTATGCTTAAAATAAAACTAAACTAAATTAAACTAAACTAACCAACTACAGTCTATTGTGTTGTAATATTGTCTTTTCACTTGTCCATTGTTTTCTATTTGTGTATAAAACAGACATCTCATTGGACTGCTTATCTGTAAACAACAGACTGTGATGGCAGCTGAATTTCTTAGAATCTGGACAATCATTCTGTATTTACACCTGATATAATGTTTGGATTATTTTTTCTTTTTCTTTACTGTGTTAGACAACAAGCAAAAGAAAAAACACAGCTGGTTTGAAGCAAATAGTTTGAAATATGAGCATGAAACAATGAAAATAATACACATACATCTGGCAGTAATTCTGCCTGAATAACCAGTGAAACAGTTTGTTAATGCTGGAAGGAGCTCTGAATATGGGAGTTGTTACATAAAACAGATTGTCAATGACAGAATAGGCTGATTTGATCAAGCTCCGAACAGAGCTTTTGGCAGTGGATGATGGAACAATATTCTGTCTTCTCTGAAACACTAGACAATAGACAAAGCAAAAGCTATCCCTTTATTATCACACTGTTGGGCTACAGTGTGTCATGAGTTGAATGGGTTACAAGATGAAAAGAGCTCAAAACATTAGTACAGCTGAAAAGAAAAACTGCTGGTTTTACTACTATTTGAAATGTTCACATGCAGAAAGTACATACTAATGTGTTATTGGGTGTTTCTTCTCTATCTGGGGCATTTTGAATATGGATTAATGTAGCTGGAATTAAAACCATGACCAAATCGTTTTAAAATTAAAGCAAGATGGTGTAATGCAGACATAAAATCATAGTAATTGCTTTGTTTTGCATTTACCTGACTAGACCCATCTTGACTAATACAGGATGCTGGTTGCTAAGCTAATTAGACATGGTCTGCTTACTCAAAAGCATTTCAGGGAAAGCTTTAATGAAAATAAATAAATAAATAATGTACCACATGGAAGATGTTCAACACTATTTCACTCCTTTTCTCTTTTTGGTGTTTACAAATGCAACAATTCATGAATTAAAACAAATAGCTATGTTCAAAAACAGCAGTGAACATTAACCCTCAAAAACCTAAACCACTGTATTCATTCAAAATATTTCTTTATTCATTTATTCATTTTCTGAACCTGCTTTATCCTCACTAGTCACAGGGGTCGCTGGAACCATATGGGCAAAGACAAGCTGCACCCAAGACGACCTGCCAGTTCATTGCAGGGTTGACATTTAGAGACAAACAATCAGTCTCATATTCACACCTTTAGATTAACTGATTAACCTACCAGTGCATGTCTTTGGATGGTGGGAGGAAGTGAATCCACCCACCCATGTTCTCCATGGGGAGGACATGCAAACTCCACACAGAAAGGTCCCACCCCCCAAAAAAGCATACTGATCTGAAATACTTAACTTCTGAACCACTAATCCCATCAATACATAGATAATCAAAGTAAAATTCAGTTTTTGCACTTGTGATTTATTTGGAAAAAAAAAGTAATTTTCTGCCACACTGACAAATAGCAGTGTTTGTAGACAGCTTTAATGTTCAGTTGATAATATATTTTCTGTAAGTAATTTTTTTTGTTTTCAGTTATCTCTGTATAAGCTTTGAATTAAGTTATTTTCTGAACATGATCATGATCAGTTAAACAAAGAAAGACAACAACAACAAAAAAAATCCTTGTTTTCACGGAATATGTCAAATTCAGAGGATAATGTGTGTGTGTGTGTGTGTGTGTGTGTGTGTGTGTGTGTGTGTGTGTGTGTGTGTGTGTGTGTGCTTGTTTTCATATCTTTATGGGGACATTAATATGTATACACAGTCGCATCATGGGGACCTCTGACACCACGGGGACCAAAATTCAGGTCCCCACGAGAGTTAAATATAAATGTAGGCCCCCACTAAATAAAGGCTAATATATAGTAAATATGAATATCTAACAAATAGAAATACATGGTAAAATATAAATCTGTGTGAAGTATGCAGATCTATGTCAATAATGTGTCTCTATAAATACATTAATTTGTCGATTCTGGAAGTCCCCATAAAGTATGAGGGAAACGGGTGCAAAGCAAAAGATGTATTTTTCAAAGGTTTGAAGATTGATTTACTTTTTTTTTCATATTAGTTATTTTATTTATTTATTTTTTCATTTTATTTATTTTTTAAATTATTATTTATTTTTTCTAATATTTTTACGTCTCTATTTTTTTATTTATTTTTTAAGAAATGTACTTTTTTATTTATTTTATTTTTAATTAGTTTTTATTATTTTATTAATTTTATTCTTTTTTTTTTTTAAATATTTTTTCAATTTAAAAAGAATGTGTTTACACACACTACCTAATGGCTACTTTCCCTTGAAGTAATCGTAGCAAACTTGGTCCTCATGAGACATGGAGACCAGTGTGTGTGTGTGGGTGTGTGTGTGTGTGGGTGTGTGTGTGTGTCCTCCTCAGGTTACCTCCCTCCAACAGATCCCCGTCTAAGTCGGAAAGGAAATAAATAAATTAGAGGTTAGGATGAAGTTTCCCTGTGACGACATACGGCTCAGTTTGCTCAGTGTTTGTGCTGCTGAATGTGTGAGGACACACAAGGGGAAAAGGAGAGGGTCACATCTGTAGGTGTGTAGAGAGGGAACTGTAATCACACGCACCGGCAGATCTGACCCCAGGGAATGGGTTCAGAGAATAAAGGAAAAGCGGGAATGTGGAGTGGGATTTAGGAAGTGCAGGAGGATCTTCAGTCAAAATGAACAGATGCAGAAGGTGCACTGAAAAAAAATAAAAAGGACTGAGCGTATTCTCCTCATTTCTACACAGGCAAAAAGTGGAGTGTTGATTCAACTCCCATAGAGTTAATTTTATATAAATCCACATTTCACAGAGTTCAATTAACACTTTCCAAATAGTTAATTATTTAACAGTGTGTTATAGACTGACCAAACAGGGTTAAATTAACACAGTGATTTATCATTAACACTGAGTCAGAGTTCCTTTTGAACTCACTTAACTGGGTTAAATTAACGCTACGCAGTAAATTTACCAGAGTTAAAAATACAATGTCCAATTATTTTAATTCTTTCAGTTATTCTAACAATGGACAGAGTCAAGTTTAACACGATAACTTCCAGTGTTGGTGAAAATAATTGGAGTTAACAGGTTTTACACTGTCAGTGTCATATATTTAGTGTTAAAATCAACAGATTTTCTCAGAGTTAATTTAACACTGATAACAAGATACTTTTCAGTGTTAAAAGATAATGACTCTGAAAAGCCCCGCCCACCGACCTGCTTTGACATCTCCATCTTCCTCCCATTGAACAACTGTGGTACGTTTTTTTTTCTAAATTAACTCTCAATAAATATAAATAAATAGATAAATAATGACAACTTAATCTTTATTTTAGTGCAAAAAAAAACAATTGTGAAAATATTTACATTTACAAATTTTCCTGTAACAATAAAATGTGATGTAATTTAAATGAATTTGAACAACCTGAATGTCAAAAGAAAATTAATAGTTTAGAGCTGATCCATAATGCACATGAAGAAATAATGAGCTATAATATTAATAAGTTTAGGCATAGCCTAAATATTGTTAAAATTACATTGATTTTTCTCAAGAAATTTCAGATTTTTCAGGTTATTCACATCTTTTTGTTTAGTTTATAAAAGTAAGTATTTTCATAATTTAATGTTTATTTTTTGCACTAAAACAAACAATTTTGGAGTCGTCATTAATTATATATTGTTATATTATTATTTTAATGGTCTGGTCCACTGGAGATCAAATATAGCCCCTGAAAGTCTTATTTTAAGTGTGGTGAGATATTTTGACTAGAAATGAGGAAAAATACACTTGGTAAGATTTGGAATTTTCTTTTTTCAAGTATACAATGCTAATGTCATCATCTATGTATGCTGCTATCCAAATTTCTTTTTTTAATCCTCTGTGTTCAACTTGTTTTGACATTTTAATTTTCTTTTTGCTAGAATAGCTTTGTGTAATTTCCTGAGATTGGTCTAAAAGTTTTAATTGCAAAAAAATTTTTTTTAAAAATTGATGGTGACATATGGATGGAATGTAAAAAAAAAGTGTTATTTCTTGAGTATATCAAGGGACAAACCTGTGTTTGGTCCAAAGGAGGCTTAATAATACCTGTGCATTTTCTTTGGACTAAACTTTAAAGTCTGTAAATCCAGACCAAACGAGCAGTCAAACAATGTTCTGATTTACAAGATTATTTTTTTCCCCAAACAGTCAAAGAAATGGGCTTTCATACTTGTTAAAATGTAATTTATCACACTTTTTGAATACTGCCAGAAAAAAAGACATCTATTACTAACCAAAATATTCACTACAATCAGGTAACTTTGCATGTTTTGTCGATAAATTTCTCATTTCTGTATCTCAACATCATTGTAAAGGACAGAAATCTCAATTATTTTTTTTTTAGTCTTAAATACAAGTTTAATTTAAGACATCATTTTACTAAGTCTAATTATTACATACATGTCACATAAGCACCATCTTCAGTACAAATCCTGCTCAATCCACCTTTGTTACCTCCGCCAAGGAGGTGATGTTTTTGCCGATGTTTGTTGGTTGGTTTGTGTACAACATAACTCAAAAACTCATGGACAGATTTTGATGACATTTTCGGGGAAGGTCGGAAATGGGGAGATCTGGAAGTGATTAGATTTTGGTGAAAATCCGGAAGAGATCCTGGATTCTGGATCACTTTGAAATTTTCGTTAACATTGCAGTCAATGGGGGAATAGCAATGCTTGGCGGAAGTCTGCGCTCTCCGACTGCTTTTCTAGTTATTATTATTATTATTATTATTATTATTATTATTATCATCATCATCATCATCATTATCACCATCATTATCATCATTATTGGTTGTTTAGTTATTTATTTTTGTTCATTATGATTTCTGTTAATATCACTATTATTATTACTGTCTTGATGATGATGACTTTTTTGGGGAGGTTAGTTATCATTTGTTGCTGTTACCGTCTTTAGATATAATCACACATGCATGCACACACACCAATGTATACTGATGAATATGTAATTATTATCTATTTTTGTTTTGTTTCACATGTTTTGTTATGTACTGCATCATTTAAAAAAAAAAAAAAGCCAAGTTTGCATAATACCACAATTAATCATAGACTGAGCAAATATAATTTACATGAACCAATAGCTGCTCAAACTACAGAGAGAATAAGGATTTAGTTTGTGTGCCATAGTGAAATACAAATATCATTTCTCCGGCTGTAAATCTCAGACATCCACAGGGAAACGTGAAGCTGTGTGCTGAGCTGGAGAAAAAATAAATAAATAAAACAACACTAAGTAGAGCACTGCATCTATGCCAAAGCAGTTACCTCACAGACGGTTTCAGCCATAAATTTCAATACATTCTTACCCCCTCAGAGAACCAGATGCTATCACAAGTCATGGGTGAATATGAAAAGTCTGAGGTTAGTAGCTAAATATGTCACAGCTCAGAAAAACAGAGGCCTTTATAGCGAGATAACTGCAGTGATTAGTTATTCATGAGGGGCTGCTGAATTATTTTTCACGTCGTATCGAGTTGAGTATGTACACAAACGTACTGTGGTCGGTCTGTTTGTGGTACGGCTTTTACCACGTGCAGAATACCGTTTTTTTTGTTCAGCCAGCGAAGGCGCATTGGAGCTTGAATTTGGAAAATATAATAAAGAAAAAAGGCAGAGATAAAAAAGAAGAGACAGATGCTGTGCAGTTCAGACAGTTCATCTGGAGGGCAACAAAGGAGATGGAGCATGATAAAGAACGGAGAGGGAGGGCAGGAGGAAACGGGAGGGGTGGATATCCCAAAAAGCCCCGCATGAAACTTTCAGCTTCAGTTTCCAGTTTTCTGTCTGTCTGTCTGTCTGTCTGTCTGTCTGTCTGTCTGACTGGCACTCTACTTTAACCCTTCGTCGGGCAAGTGACTATTTCAGTAATTTCGTGTATTACAAGATAATGACAGCAACAGCAGCAGTCGGGTCACAATCTCAGGTCCAATGTGGTCCACAGGGTCTGTCAGGTCCACCTCTGCGTGAACAGTGAGTGTACCCGCTTTGTTTGGTACCATGAAGTAATGGCACTAATGTAAGTCAGTGCATTTCCATGCACGGCTTAGCTCGATTATTGCGGTTAGCTCGACTAAGGGATTAAGTGGAGTTTCGG
>JAPTYR010000029.1:13268701-13280408 GCA_029814505.1 Siphamia roseigaster | reverse complement strand
CGTCTTGTTATCTCTTCACATGTGTCATTTAACAATAAGTCCCTGCCTGGGCTGCGTCGCTGAATGGATCCTCTGACACAAATTTGCATGTTAAGCTGAACGTTCCTCACGAGGGACAATTAATCAGCACACAGCAATTAATGAGTCTGAGTCCCTGGGTGATTAATTATGTCTCATGTGTCCAACGCAGGGAAGATCCCAGCAACAGCTGTTTGTTCCTGTCAATATTTTCATGGTGTGTCATATTTTTCTTTCAAAGAACAATCGCTTTCTTGGAATATTTAGCAATAG
Source organism: Siphamia roseigaster (assembly GCA_029814505.1). Classification (NCBI taxonomy): domain Eukaryota; kingdom Metazoa; phylum Chordata; class Actinopteri; order Kurtiformes; family Apogonidae; genus Siphamia; species Siphamia roseigaster. The sequence goes on along the minus strand of JAPTYR010000029.1, from coordinate 13,280,117 downwards.
ATTAATGTGAAAGGAAACAATAATGGCAGTGACTAGTTGGTGTATTCGTAGTGTGAGCAGTTTACCATCAAATACTAGTAATGACTGACTGCTTTGGATAGAAAAAGATTAGATGAGGAAGAAACTAAATGCTTGATGTCGAAGCTGAATGCTTGAAATGACTGAGAGGCATTTGCTGTTTGAGAGAAGAGGTGACAGAGGAACCAGCACTGGAAATAATGTAATGCAGGGTTGTATATTCAAAGCTTAGGGTTATTTTCTTTTGCGACTACAAAGAGAATTTGTATCACTTCTGCTTGAATTTCTGCAGCTCTTGTCGGGGATTGTGTTTATATAAAAACTCTATACAATGACTAAACTCACATGGTTTCAGTGTAATATCCATTGTCCTTGAGACACAATTTATTTTAATCTAATTAAATTTGTGAAAATACAAGAAAATTGTTGTTTGAAATGGATTTTTACCTCTTTTTTTTTTTACCCCTTTACGCAAGAGAATAGCAGGATGCCACAGGAGTGTTTGTATATTGACTTAACATGTATGTTCAGAGACAAACCACACTGAAATAAACAAACACAGTCCCATAGGCAAAATAGTGGGTAGAATTAATGCTCAAGTTCTTGTTGCATTTTGCATTGAAATGATTGATTGTATGATCCGGCAGATCAATTCCTACCTTAAATCGCCTGCAGTAAAATTCCATCACATTAATTCAGAATTAGATTGATTATGTCATCCTTAATTTCAGCTGTTTCAGTTGCTGACTAGTGATTCATTATGTTAGCTGAAATATTCATGTGTGATTTTACTGGCTGGGCAGTGTACACAAACACGAGGCTTGATAGGGACTCGTGAAAGAGATTTGAGCTCTCTGAAGATTAACAGCATGAGATGCCTGCCTTCTGGGTCCTTCTACTGATTACATCCACACAACCCAGTTCTGACCCTGGACATGCTGGTGTCACAACCCCTAATACCATATGGACACAACATCTGATGTTATCAGGTCCATCACTGTTTCTCACTCACAATAAGATCGTTTTCCTCTTCTGACATGCCTGCCTCTATCTGGGGGACCGAGAACATCATTAGCACATTTGACCAAGACCAATTAGCCTGTGCTTATATTTGTTTATGTGCCAATAGATTCTTTTGAATTGGAATCATTCAACCTGCTGGATAAAATGGCCACCACATGAAACACAATACAGGAGGCACCTGAACTCATTAGTGCAAGTGCAAAATGACATTTCACGTAAAAAATAACAACAATGAGGAAATGATATGTATAGAAAAAACACAGCGATGTTATAATTGTAACGGTATGTGCTGTATTTTCTGTATGGTTTAAAAATCAGTACAGTAACTAATGCATTTATTTTTGTACAATGAATATGAGGTAACATGACATATGGCATCTAAACATCTGAGTTTCTCACACCTTTGCTGTTTAGCTGTTTCCACCAACATCAGCCAGGAAACAAAGTAGGTCTGTGTGTCCTAAAGTGCTCTCAACTTAATATGAGGTCATTAATTTAAAGGAATGTACTATTTTAAGGAGGACACTGACCTTAAATATGTTAATATGCCTGTGCTGCTACCGCAATAACCTAGTACTTAGCATCCTTTGTCCTGTAAATTATTTATCAAGAAAACAGTGAGTGCAAAAGTGGATTATGGAGACAAAACACAAAAGTCAATTTCCTTAGTGTTCAGGTAGCACCCAATTCAACAACTGAACAAGAATTGTGAGTCAATTGGAATTATAGGTTAAGACAATGATTCAGCCTTCAGGTTGGCGTACATTAACGCACGCGCATGCACACACTTGCATGCACGCACACACACACACACACACGTACACACACACACAGACACACGCACATGCACACACTTGAGTAAAGGATGTCAAGAAGGAATACAGTAGCCCTTTGTGAACTGCAGATTAAACTAAGCTTGATTTGGAAACTGGACATCACACCATGGCTTTGGTTTGACTTAATCCTGTCCATGTACAGTATCAAGATCTTGCATAATAACCTAGTCACTGCCACATCTTAAGATTCCCTTAAAGCTGGGTGACTGTATAGATAACAGCCTGGCAAATTAAAGGTAACTTCATAAGCTATTGTAAATATTAAGAAAATTCTTCAAGTGAAGTTCAATGTTTTGCGATTGTGTTTTATGTTGTGTTTTCGTATTTTTCCCTGAAACCTGTTTATTACTTATTGTAACGCGTCAGTATTTTTGATCAAAAGTGACTCTCTGGTGCACCCACACACTTTTTTCACTGTCAAGGCCACATAGAGTCAAGAACAACATTCAACCTTGTGACATTACACACCCGCAACCCTCTTCCCACACTCCCACAAACACACACAAAGTTTGACTGTAGCTGGAAGGAGTGATAGTGCGCTGTGTCATCCTCAGCGGTGAGGCAATTTGAAGCCTGTCTCCCTTTTCACAGATAGATGCAACATGTCCCCCAGGACTGCCGAACACAAACACTCTCATGATCACTCACCCTCACCATAACCTTGAAGCTAAAGAGAGCAGTTTACCACATGACATGAGATAGGCAACCATATTTTCCCTTTATTAGACTTTTAGTACTTTGAGAACCATGTCTATCAGCTTCAATGCTTAGTCTAGTTATGCACAAAAGATGCAATGAGTTCACACCTGTAAATAAATGATACTGTATACACACAGTTGTACTTTCTCATTTTATATTCCTTCATCCTGAGGTTGTTTCAGTTTAGTAAACATTGTGTTTTATCCCTGGTTAATCCCTTAGGTAGAAATCCTCCCCAGCTACGTTAATATACTGTCTCGTGTTCTTCTTTTTATTAATAAGCGTGCCAAAAGATTAGCATGACAATTTGGTTACATTTTACACTAAAAATATGATACAATATTATGACAACCGTTATTTATATGCTGGCCATTTATTATTCATTGTGCATTCATGTGTATTCGCACTCATTGCACAAAGTAGAGTTCGTTGTGTTTAAAAAGCACTCACAGTGTACATGAATAATTGCTAACTGACAGATTCATGAGATCTTGTCATATAATGAGGTCAAACCCAACCCTTACAGTGTACAGAACAATTTTATTCCCAAACTAGTGCTTTTTGGCTTGCTTGTGTTCTTGCTATGAACATACAGTAGGAAGGAAGTCATACCAGAAATGCCTTCCCTGTATTTTCTCATATAATTATTTTACACGTTTGCACAAAGGCTATAAGAAAATGAAGTTAAAACAAAATACAGCAAGTTGCTGGCTTTTTGTCAGTAAATTGCTCTGCTTATTAGCATGGGCTAATGGGCAGCAGTGCTGTGTTTTCCACTGGCTGTAGAGAGAATATGTGTGATGTAATATAGGAACTTGTGTTGCTCTGTTACTGCAGCAGGATTAGCAACACAGGCAAAAAAAACTGACTTCTGCAGTTCCTCTGCGATCTTCTGTGTATACGTGTGTGTTTAAACCTCAGTCACTACAGCAGGCAGTCCAAATAGCTTAGATTTCTTCGACAAGAATTGACCTCAGGAATTGACCTTATCCTTCAGTGTTGAGCATCCGTCGATGAGCAGGTCACCCTGAACTGTCTGCTGTAAATTCCTATCATGCTAACTGTAAGACAGCAGGAACAGACTTATACACAGTCGCCTTCTTCACCCTCCTAAGGTTATACGTCCTTGTTTGTGTTTATACAGGCAGTGTGTCTTCATTGTAAACACTACTGTTGCATAATTCACAGCAGGAGGAGGCAGCTGTTTGGAAAGACTGGCAGGTAATGGGGCAGCAAGATGCTCCTCAGCCTCACAGGAGGCTAGAGGGCAAATCCTGGCTGACTTGGAAATTGAAGGCAGCCTTTGCAGGCTTTGTAAAGAACCTCCCAAAGGGAATTTGTGTCCAAAGCTGACTGTAGGTTCTAGATTAAAGGACTGCTTTACAGTTCCTTTACCATTTCAATACTATGGATGTATATATTTTAACGTTTGTGAAGATAGGTTGATTAAGCAGAGCTGACTAATACCAGAGCTAATTTTAGTCTAAGATTCACCACCTGTACAGAGCGCATCTGCCTGTCATCAGGAGGCAATCACATTCTTTATTAATATATCGGGGGTGGTAATAAATTACATCTCGATAATTGCAAGGGCTCCCAAAGGTTATTGTCTTTCCATTTCTCTCTCTATTTCCTTTTTATTTGTTAGTCATACAGCAGCTTACATAATGGTGTGTTTGTATATGCTGTATACTATACATGCCTTTTCTTTTAGATCCTTGTAGCTCTTTTTGACTGTTTTTGTTTAAAAGACAAATTTAGATAAAGAGATAAAAAGTTGTTGCATTTCTATAAAATATGCTACTAATTGAAAAATGCTTCCAAAAGCTGGAATTTAGTAAATCAATATTATTTTCATATGATGTCTTCCATAGATTTACTGAGACTATATTATAGAAGGTCCTCATGTATACATTACCTGACTCGGCAGAGATGTGGCTCAGATTGAACTCCCAACAGCTACCTCATCATAATTCTGTTAAAGATTTACAGTATTTACAGCAAACCAATCCTAATAGAATAATAACTGTTTGCTGTTAGAAGTATTTCTTAAAAAGACTGTAACACATAGTTTAATAACATACAAATGTAATGAAAAAAAATAACATGACACGGCCACACTATTACAGCTGTAAACGGCATACTTTTTTGTTCTCTCTGTTGTTGTTGCCGTCATGTGACTAACATTCACGATATCCCAGTGCAGTGTAAAGTTTTGCTAAATTACCTACTTTGTCAGAGTTGCAGTATTGACTAAATACTGAATGGTATACTTACATGGAATAAGGGCTGATATTTATGACTAGACTCTGGGGAGTCTCTTGTTTATATGACGTTCAAATGTTTTCATATAATTGATTTATCTGGTGCTGTATCAGATATACTGTTATAGCCTAAATGCAATTTAACATTGAAAATGATGAATCAAATTTAGTAACTGGCCAACTGCGGTAACAAGATCGATGTGTGATCATGGTCAAAGCTTCTATGTTGTGAATGCTTAATGTGCAATGTAATGCAATGTAATGTTAAAATGAGATGGAAAGTAAAAAGAGAAAATGACTTTCTTCTGCTGATGATACAGAGGGGTGGGGGGTTTCCACAAAGCAATATGCTCTATGGAAGCTGTGTGATTGTTTCTGGCTGATCCTCCTGCATACGCTTGGTCACTGCGCTGCGTGGAGTCTCATTAGTATGGGTGTCAGTGCCTCTCCTTCAGCTGAACCTGTCATGCCACTACAGTAGTAGAGCTGCTTCCTGCCTGCCGCATTGTCCCTGGATGGCCAATGTGAGACTGCCAGTTCTGTCTCCTTCCAAGGATGACTGAAATGTGGGCGAGCGTCAGAAACTGAATGTCATGATTCAAGCGAAGTGAAATGTGTGCGTTCATGTACGGAGCAGAAAATGATGTTTTGTTTGGAAGTAGGGGAAAGAGAGCACAAAGGAGGGTTATTAGCATATGATCGCTACTAAATGCAAACATAAGTCTAGAGTTACAGTACATGGCAATGAATAAGGGGCTAAAGTAAGCAATATAAATGCACATACAAGCTGTTTAAATTATTTCCTGATCAGTTCATGTCATTTTGATTCACTTATTTCCTTTCATTACAGCTGATGTTCTTGTGATTCAAAGTTATTCTCATGTGTAGTTTTCCTGCTGTTACAACATTTTGATGAGTTTATTTGGAATAAGCTCAGCTCGTCTCTCAGTATTTGATTGAAGCATAGCACATTTGTTTATTTACCCTTACAGTTTTTACTGTAGCTCTACTTCTTCCTTAAAAAGCCTCACAGGTGGTGATGTACGGTATAATCCAAGGACAAAACTGACACTAAAATGAAAAGTGACATCATTCATGAGGTACAATGCTTGTCTTGGAACAAAACATATGTTGATGAGATTGCATTGGAAACTGGGAGGACATAAAAAAGTGTAAAAAGTAGCCGTGAAAGAAAACATAAAAAAAAAATCCTCAAGAAAATTTGAGGTTAGCAAACCCAGTCCACTGCAAAATAGAGAACTACAAAAGTAGATGGTGTGGGAGCCAGAACTGTCTGAAAGTACAGGAAAAAAGAATGTATTTAAATATAGAAAAGCAGGAATGCTGCTTCAATGTGTAATATTTCCTGACATATAGTGGAGGAGCTGATTTCAACCAAGTAGATACTCTTGGCTTTATTTTCCACTGTGGCTGCAAAAAGAAAACAAAAGTCCCAAGTCAAAATCAGACAATAACTACAGTCCACTCTCAAATACTGATGGTGAGGGTAGTGGACATTAACGCTGAATGACACTAACGAAATAATAGAGGAAAAAACAAAAATGGGAAGTCCATTCTGTGGTAGGAACATGGTGGACTGTAAATTCTAAAGTAATGAATTATACTTTAATGAAAACAGTATAAATAACATTTTCAATTTCAGCAATTAGAGGCTCATAAAACCCCATAAATAAAAAGAAAAAAGGGACACCAAACCTTGATATTTAATAATTATTCCTACTATTTGAAGACTTGTTGTAAACCACTTTATTACTTCACTTCCCCCTCACAGTTGAAGTGTTTCATGTTGATTTCCACTCCATTTGCTCAGCATCGTACATGTTTCCTCCACCCTTAAAAACTGTTATATGCAAGTTCATTCTCCTGCTGACACCTTTAGGTACTGATGAAGATCTCGAATTGGTCCCTGAATGCAACTCAGAGCTCCTAATGTATTAAAAGCTAATTGTTAACAGTAGGTACTGTATTTTTTAGGGTGGGTAAAATGAGACCAAATTTCATTTTGGTAATAAACTAAGTTAACATTTTTACAATATATACTATCTGGCCAAGAAAAAAAGCTGCAAAAAAACAAAACAAAACATGCAAAACAGCTTCTCATTTTGGTAACATCAAAAAGACTGGACAATGCTAGGATTGATCAGGATCATCAGGCTTGAGACAGAATGTTTCAGGGGGAGTGAGACATCATTTTCACACATGGATTCACCACCATGAAGTCTAGACTCTAATTTGGCATGTGATGAAGACTTTGCACAGTGGACCGAATGAATGCAACTATGGATGGAAAAAGATACAATGTCATATACATTTTCTTTCTGTGACACTACATATGCATTATGTGACAAGTATGATGTCACAGTGAAAGTCTCCTGTAATCAAAACCAAAGGTGGTGCAGGAAAATATTGCATGTGCAACCTTTTTCATTTGGCCAGTCAGTACATAATACATATTTGAGAGTGAAACCAAATACCAGTTACATTCAAGGGCATGTAGAGATCAGAACAACCACTGGACTGACTCCGAATTTACTGCTTTGCTAAGAGGCTGGACTTGAAAATTTCAAACCAGTTCAAACAGAAAAAAAAAAAAATTGCCCAAACATTTGATCTTTGACGTAAGTGTGAAACATGTAGCTGAGCTTACATCTAGGATCTCTCTGGGTCGTCACCCTTGGTTTCCAGACCACGAGTTTAAAGCCACAGCCTGAGGGTCCTTCTAGTCCTTCCTTTCATTTATCCCACTATTCAAAGCATTACAGCAAAGTGAGGTTTTTATTGGCAATGAATAGAAGGAAGGGATAATTGTATAAACATGAAAAAAGAGCTGAGCTGAGAGATGTTTATATATTCTTTCTCGGAGCTATTGTCCTTTGTCCCTTCTCAAGGCCAATGGATAAACTCTCCTCTCAGTGCCTGCTGCTATGTCATCACTCCTGGCCTTCATTTAATCAACCATTCCCTCTGTGACAATAAGATGAAACTGCACTGCCTGTGCAAAGTCACCTGCTTATGCAATATTCTCTTTTTAGCCTCCACAACATTGGCTCATCTATTTACAGGTTCATATGCTTCAAATGGCAGGACTTATTATTAGATCTGGACATCGATGTGATGTTAGATTAATTGGTAGATAGTGCTTGGCTTGACTGTGCTCGGATGGTAGAGGGGTCCTGCTGGGAGCGTTCTCACTCATTTCTCACCAAATCTAACTTTAAGACATCACATTTCTGTCGTCAAGGTTTCGTCATGTATCACACGCAGCAGGAGTGTACATTTTTATCCAGGCATGACTAGGAGACATTGTCACCCACCAGTTTTGTTCCTCGTGTGCTCACAGCGAGACACAATGACATGTTGTCACAGTGTTTTTGATAATGCATTTGGTCCTGCTAGATAAGAGGCCCATACATCAAACTGTGACAGGTCTGTCAAGCAGCAGCTTTACCTCATCACTTATAGTCTTTCATTCATCCTGTACAGTTGTTTTTGTCTATGGTACTCCCACACTTTTATGTTTACCCATTTCTATTTTTCACTCTCTGCTGGCAGTTTATTATCCTAAATGCAGCTTCCATTTGTTTCTCTTCTTTTTTATTTATTTATTTTTTTCTCTTAAGTTTCTCCTTGTCTCCGCCCTTGTTACTAGTTGTTTGTTTTTTTTTGTTTTTTTTTGCCTTCTCGGCCCCGTCTGTCGCACTGACAAGCCTCGGCCTCATCACAAATTTCAGTTTGACATAGACTTTCTCCTCTGCACGTGTTTAGACCGCTGAAGCTTTTTAATTATTGCGGCTTCAAATGATAAAGAGTAATGATCGGCCTTTTCTTTACTGGTCGTTGCAGCCTTGTAGGGATGGAAAGAGTAAACACCTGTCTGAAAATGTATTTAAAAATTAGAGAAGCAGGGGCTTGAAATTAGCAGCGTTAGTGGTTCCTGAGGGTAAACAGGCCAGGACAGGCTCATTTGTCACATGCTGAAACCTTAGAGGAAGGAAGGCTTGGCTAAACAGGTTGAATGTGGTGCACTTCAGCGCTAATGTCAGCTGGATTAATGGTAGTTGTGTTATGGTGATGAGGTGGTTGGTGACACTTGTGATTCATTCCTGTTGATACTCTGTCGGTCATATCATGATAAATAATGTTGCAGATGTGAAACACGCCACTCTTAGTGTAATTATGTCAGAAAACTATTGTTTCATTTGATCTCAAGACCTTGATTATCAGCAGCGCATTTTTTCTGTCATTGTACTAAAAGGTGCGGAACGGCTGCATATAAAAACAGATTCATCGCTAAATAAATGCGGCAGAACTCATCAGTGTTGGTTCTGCCCACATTTGATTCATGGGACAGCTCTTCTATTGACTGCACTCGCTTTGTTCAGAGATCAAGGCCTCCCCTTGGCTCAACATGTGGTCAGGATTTGCATTCAGCATTTTATTATCAAAGACTTCTCTGGGCACTCTGGCACCCAAAATGCTGATTCCCATTTCTGAGTGATGTATCCTTGAACAAAGAAACTGTAACTTTTGCATTATTTATGTGCATGATGTTTGGTATGCTAATAATGGGGTAAAAAAATAAATAAATAAATGAAATTCTCATGGCATATGGCCATTGTCCCAGCTGACCTGACCTGGGCATCATCAGTGACACACTCAAGGGAAATAGTTTAGTTTTGAAGATTTTACTGTAACTTTTAGTGTTTTTTAAGACACTTGAATTAATCTTGCAAAAATAACTGAGTCTTCTTACACTCCAACACTCTCCTAATTTACTATCACCACAGCCCAACTAAGTAACCTCTTTATCTTTATCAGCCACACACTCCCCAGAATATGATAAATCCCCTATTTTTCATTTTTTTTCTTCATTTCATTTGTTTATTTATCTCAAACTGAAATGACAAAAAAATTATATAAAAAACAAAACAAAACAATAACATCAGGAAGTCAATTACATATTCGTCCGTCAAAGGTAATGAATTACAGAAAAAGCAACAATTATAATACTTTTAACATAAGTGGACATGTGAATGAATTCATTAACGGTTTCATAAGGGACAAAAAGAACCAAAACCTTATCTAGTCCTTCCATTTCCTTACTTTCAGTGTCAGATTCATAACCAAATATGTTTCCTTTATTCATTATTAATCACATTAAATTAGAGAACAAGGGATAATAACTAGTCATAGCACCTTTGGTTCTATCACCATTGTGTAACCTTTCTGCCAGAAATAAATATGAACAACAGAAACAGGGTATAATATCTTAAGCCCCAAACTCCATTACACACACCGAAATATGATACTGGTCTGATTAATCAATGCATTTGTATGTCAATTAACATTTGTTTGTATTGTCTTTTAAATATCAAGGCATTCTTACATGACTTTAAAGTATCAAGTTTATTCCATAACTTGATAGTACAATCAGAAATGCACATTCCCTTCAGAGTTATGTAGACTGCTGGGTAAATGAAGTTATGTTCACCCCTTCGATTGTAGATGTCATGAGAGGAGATACATAAACAGAGACATTAAAGTGCAGAATTATCATTACCATCCAAACATAGAGGGAATACAGAGCAACTTTTAAAACAGCGTTAGTCCTAGTTAGCGTACTAAGAAATTTGCAAAAACTGTTCAAAATGAGTTCATTGTGATAAATGTCACTCACAAACACAGCCATCCTCAATTTAATTTGTCTGGATTAGTCTGACAAATTCAGTATTTTATAATGAATGCAGTAACCTGGAGACCAGTGAAAATCGTTTATATTTCTATATTTTAAATGTATCATCCTGTGGTGTTGATAAAGATGTGGATGTGACTGAAGGACGTGAATTTCAGATTTAATGTAGAATCCAACCTTAATCATTCCATTAAATAATTAACTAATCCATACATTGACTAATAGGGGTGTAACAGTACAGAAAAAAAATTTAGTTTGGTACGTTTTCGGTACATGGGTCTTCGGTTTGAAATATCTTCAATATGTTTAGTGAACTGGGAAAAAAATCAAGATCTTACCAAGTGTGTTTTTGTAATTTTTAGTCCAAATATCTCATCACACTTAAAATAAGACACAATCACCTTAGGAGTAACTTTTCAGTGAGATATAAAGAATTTATTTTCAGACAATAGATCTTCAAAATGTTATTACAAGAAATCTTACCACGATAATTTTCACTTGTTCCACTGGCAGATTATTTATTTATTCATTTATTTAGCTTGAATTAAGAAAAAAAAAGAAATCTGCCAATGGAACAAGTAAAAATGATCTTGGTAAGATTTCTCTCCTGGACCGTATGTTTGAGTCCCCATAGGGTATCAAATATTGCACATGGGTACCACTTCCAGCCACACTGCTCATATTGTGTGCATTCCACTCCAAGGTTTATGTGGAAAGTTCAGGCAAGTGTTTGCGTTCTTCACATAAACTGTAAAATCTAATAAGTTGACTTTACTTAGAAAAACTGAGGAAATCGATGACCTGAAAATTTCAAAGTAAACTTAACTTACAACTTTTAAGTGTGTACCAGTTTTAAGTTTAAC
>JAPTYR010000029.1:13111671-13122907 GCA_029814505.1 Siphamia roseigaster | reverse complement strand
CTGGCATTTTTGCCATATCTATTAAAGAACAACTCATCCTAAACACTGGATTGGATTGCATTAGTGATGATATCAAAATACACAATGCCAATACTTCTTTATTTATGCTCTGTTCTTCCAAATTGAGTCATCTTTTCCAAATTTTTGCTGCAAATTAAGTGAAATAAATAACCTTAACTTAAGTAAATCCACCACAGAAACTAGACTGGATTGGTTGGATGCATTTCCTGCACTTGATTATTTTTTCTATTTTAGATCCTTGCAAAACTATTCTGAAGGACTTTGTGTTTAATGTCCTGTATGGTACACTGCTGAATCGTGGACTGATTATTAGCTGCTTTAACAAACCTAATAGGCCATGATGATAATAAAAGATCAGGTACACCACAGTCAAGTGTAAGCTGAATCAGTTCTATCTCCAACAAGGTTATAGAGCTATACATTTTGATGCAGTATCTATTTTTTCAGTGTTTGATACGGTGTTTGTTGTTTTTTTTCTAATGTAATATCCATTCTGCTGGTCAGAGGCACCCTGTTTGCAGCTGTGTTTTGAAAAGGTGTGGTTTGACACGGGCAGCGTTTGTTATTGAGAGGGCATTCACAGAAGGAAGAGGAAGGTGGGGAGGAGTCAGAGGTCAAGGGTCAGAGGGATGGTGCCCCTGTGGGAGGTAAGGGTCTGATCAATGTCTGCTAGGTTAGCTTCCTCTACTCCCACACCCACAGACCCCCAGAGAGAGGAGTCAGAGGAACACATATTTACCATTGGGGAACAGCTGGGGGGCTGCCTGGGACTGGACACTTCTCTCCCCTGCATGCACGCGCACACCCACACACACGCACACATTGTAAAAACACCACTTTATTTCTCTGTACACTTGAACCACACATCCTTTGTACAATGTAAAGCACCATGAACATGAGATTTTTAACAATTCAAACTGAACTACGAACAAGAAAGATCCAAATAATCTCTGCTGAATTATTAAGTCATTTTATTTAATGCAAATTGCAGTCTATTTATGACCAAACGGGGAGAAACAAAACAAATGACAGCCTCTTACTAGTAAAAACCTGAACAAACAACAATAATTCCTTCATAAATCCTCAGAGCAAATGAATGACAACAGGTCCTGGTTTTATTGAAAGGTGACATTTCAAGGCAAAAGTGTTACCTAACGACATGCAGTCATGCAAATAAATATTCCACACAATGCAGACAAAGTGCTGTTTTGTTGGTTGTGTGTAAAGGGGGCTTTTTCCAGTTAGTACGAGCACTGCGGTACTTGACAGACAGAATGAGTGGTTAGTGCTGCAAGCTGAAAGACAGAGACAGCCATATTCAGAATGGTGTCTGTTACGGTCAGAATATTTCACATTCATTGTTGTTAAAATTCTAAATACTGTCAGGGGACCAGCTGTACAATTTACATACTTCCATTTGCTGGAAAACTGCTTGCACTTCCTGAAAATGTAGTTTTTTTACTTGTGCTTAAAAATTATACTTTAAGTAACAGGATGTTCATTTAACACATTTTTTCCAGTTTAATTTTACCATTTTTCACCAATTTCTCACAACAACTGGAGTCTGTTTATCATATATGCCTAAGTGTGGGCTAAAGGAAGAGTTAGCAGTCTTAAAATATTTCCAAACATTATTCTAGAATACATTTCAATTTAAAATATGTTATTAAAGTGTTTAGTGCTGCTATTTATCATATAATGACAAACTCTTCCTCTATGAAATGATCCATTAGTTTCATGTCGTTTTGTGAAACCACACAACAACAGATTTGATCACTCTCATAAAGGTCAGAGCTTTTTTTTTTTTGTTTGTTTTGCAGTGCCAAATGAGGATGCAGATGCTCAACTCTGACAGAAACTCACTTTTACCTCAAAGAACTCATGACAAAGCATGCACAGTTTACACTGACTGCAACAGTTTCCCAAATCCAACATGCAGCATCCAGAAACAACGATTTGCACCAGTTAGAAAACAGAGTACTGTTAGATACATCTGACACACCAGCATGAATGCACAGACCACCCAAAACAAGAGCACAGTGTGTTTATGTTATGGGCATATGCATGTAGACTACATGTGTTTACATGCATGGGATGCATGCATACTGGATGTGTGCTGTATATTTGTCTGGTTGTTTGTATTATAAAATGCATCTCTCTCTCTCTCTCTCTCTCTCTCTCTCTCTCTCTCTCTCTCTCTCGTCTGGCACAACATTATGTGGCTGACTCTTCAGATGATTGAACTCCTAAGCATGTCTGCATCTGCCTGCTATTTGTGAATGTTTATGATTTGCTGTGCTAACAGCGTGAATACTTCCACATGATGGCCATTCCTTTCTGATTTCTGAACTTACTTGTAAGAGAAATTTTATGCACAAACCAACCTAACTGTATTAAGATGGATTCAATCATCATTTTGCATTAAAGACTGACTTAAAACATAATGAGTAAGCATTTTGTTTCGTGTGTGTTTTGTTTGTGTGTTCATATGAGAGAACAGCAAGTGTTATTGACAGTGCAACTTCCACCTGCATACAGTCCAGAGATTTGAAGGATAAAAACCACAGCTCCAAACAAGGCAGCATATGTCGTATTGTTACAAAAAAAGAGCAAGAGCAATGCTGGCTTAGAGAGACATCACAAAAAGAATATTGCATATGAAACAACCCACAAGATAAACTGAACAGTGAAGCTACAGAATACTAAAAGAGCCCAACAGAAGAAACAGAGAAGGCAAAGCTCTTCTGTAATTATGTGTTTATCTTTGTGTCTCAAGTACGTTCAGACTGAATGTGTAATATACATCTCTACATCCAAAGTGTCAATAGCATTTTCAGTGTTCAGTTGTACGGTTTCCATGGAAACCTCATACTCTGATTGTTACTCCTGAATACCACGGTTCAGTTATGACTAACTCAACTTGCCATCCAAAGAATATGACAAATTATATGCTGCCATCCCTGCCTGTCTTGATTTTGGCACTTAAAACTGTGAAATAATTTGTTCATATAAATAGAGGTCAGTTTTCAGGAGCCTTTTGCAAAACTAGATTTATTAAAGAAAATTTTTTTGCGCATCAAAGACCAAAAATAATAAGTTTAAGGACTGTGTTAAATCATGGAACGCATCTAAATGGTTAAAAACGCATACCATTACAGTGCTAGTGGACAGAAATGGTGCCTTATTCAAGGCATTTCAATGTTCTTGTCACTCACTTTCCTGTCAGAGGTTCATTTGGCAGATTGTTTGTTTAACTGAGGTTTTATTAATTAATAGTGTGTCAGGGAGATGGAGCGCCCTGATGTCGACCGCAGAGCAGCCCACCCTCTCCATCAGTAATCCCAGACTCTGTGCTGGAAATCAGAGATTTTAACTGCCTGACTGCTTCCTAATCTGGCACACCCAATGTACATTTGCAGTGCCTTGGGAATAAGACCAGCTAAAACATATAATTTGGTTGCGGGCAACTTTGTGGCATCCCCCTGGCCTAGCAGGGTTACAGCAATAATGACAGGTTGGCTGACCAGACCTTGACATAGGTCTGGCTCTCATCAGGGCTGTGGTAATAAAGGGGATCCAGAAACACTGAACTAATCAGCCGCTACCAAAACCAAGCTCTCAAACTTAACAGCCACTGAAACCAAGCAACCACCTTAACAGCCTACTTTTCAGGCCTACTTCCTAATTCTTTGACAGTTTGTTCAAAACTGGCCACTTTCCAACACGACAGTTTCGGATAATTGAGTTTAAATGTTTTCTGTTAATTTGCTGCAAGGTAACTGTTAAAGGCACTTTGATTAAATAGGTGGATAAAATAATGGCGCGCTTGCTTTAACAGTCTCTGATTTACACCTCACCACCTTTATTGTTAATATGCCAAGACTGTGAAATGTCAATGCAATTCTGCATCCGTGCATGTTTACCAAGACCTGTGCTTTGACTCCTTTATGCCCGCAGGTCCCATCTGATGGAAAAGTGCCCTTCACAGCAGTTCACTATGCCTGAGTAGCTCAATGATTTTAACTCGACTTAAGCCAAGCGAGGCAAACACTGATAAATGCCAGGAGAAGGTTAGGTCAGGTGTGCGAGTTAACCCCCAGTAGGGAGGCGTGGAGGATCTGACCCAAGGCCTAATAGAAGCTATGTGTCTGACTGCACGGCCGGGGAAACGGACAGAAACAAGGAGAGCTGTTGCACAGTGTCCAGAGAAGAGGAGGAGGAAGAGGAGAAGCCAAAAGCAGATGCAGGGACTCAGAGGTTACTGGAGCAGCAGCAGAGGGAAAAGCACAGTGCAAATAGTAGCCTTTTGTCCTTCCATGTCACAGATCAGGAGAAAAGGCTCAGGCATACAGCTACTGTTAGAAAGGCCTGTATGTCAACTTATTATAAACCTCATTTCAAATATTCATTAAAAGTTGTTCACAGGAAATTCAGTGATGAGTTAATCATACGTGGTTCTGCAATTTCTCATTCAAAAGCTATTAATTCTTGCCCTCGGTACTTGTACTGGGATGAGATGACTCACCTACACAAGTCTTTCCATCGCTGTGCAAGACAAACTTCATGTGGCACGAGCACTTGGGTCCATGGTCTGTCTCTTCGCAGATGTGCTGGCAACCCCCATTCCCATAATTGCATGTCACTATCAAAGAGCACACAGTTAACATAAACTGCAGGAAAAAAAGAAAAAAAAAAAAAACTTTATCTGGGTCATGCTCAGTATGACATAAATATTGCAGGCTCAGATTTCATTCCTGTATTCTCTTAGAGTGCTTCAAGGCTTCCTGTGTTGGCTGAGTGGATTAACAAATTCACACCTTAGTCTTAACATCTCAACAGCAAGATATAAACATTCTGAAAATTGCCGCAAATTACGGTGCACCTGTGTTATTTCGCTGGTAGTGAAATTAATAAACTCACGCAACTAGAGCGATGCAACAAGAGAGGGGACCCCTGGGTGTCTTGTGATGGTTTTACACATAAAAAAGCCTTAAAGTAAAATGTTTGTGGTTTTAGTGGAGGTGGATTTAATTTGCAGCAACACTCGTCAATGTAGGTTAAGTACTGCTATTACAATAACATTTCCTGTTTCACCACTTCACTTTTATTTGTTTATATATACATTTTTTGCTTATTATATTTAAATGTGTATATCTGTGATACCAAAACTTGTGATGAATTTGTCCTTGATAGGAAATGGGAAAAACATGCACACAAACCAAAATTTACATTCTGTCATTTCTGGGTATTTTGTTGGCTTTTTATTTTTTATTCTCATTCATTGTACTAAGTATTCAGTATGTTGTGCTTGTTTATTTTATTGTTTTGTCTCAAGCTGCTGAGAAAAAAATTTGTAGAATATCTGAGGAAGCACTTAAAAGAGGTTAAATATACTCATTCATGGTAACCTTATAATCAACTACACAGAAATGACACATTTTTTTTATTACAGATTTATAAAACCACTTAAAACGTCTTTGATGTGCAATTCATTCATAATGTAGCATTAAAAAAAGTCACTTCATACATTTATTATTATTTGTTATTGATAGTGCACACATCAAGAGGGAGAGTAAAGTGTCTTCTTTGTGCATTTGCTCATGTGTGTTTCTCTACGAACCCTGGCCCGTGCATGTGTTCCCATGTGTGCTTTTGTTAATCTTTAAGTGCAAATACATTTGTGTGTTGGCAGGCGAAGGGAGCATTAACCTTGGCACTTTTAACACACCTGTGATGACAGACTGAAAAAGTGCATGAGCAAACCAAGACTTCTACCGCCATCCTGTCTGCACCCTACCATCCCAGCGCCTTTTGCCCTTTTCCTGGGCTGTCACAGAAAAACTATAGAATAACACTTCTCCAATCCTTATCCAAACACAGACAAATCCCCCATCAGCCCTGGCCCCAGCTCTGACAGGATGATCTCTGTTGCACAGCAACAGGAAGTGTGCGCTGTCCATCAGAACGGTCCCCTTTGAGTAACCTCTACACTTGCCCTGGTTGTGTAAATGATCATTCCTTATTTAATAAACATGTTTTTTTTTTCTTTTACAAGGACTATTTAGAGGATTAGTCATACCTTGCTAATGTAATGTAGATGTCAGTAGCCTACTTTAAATCAGGTGGAAGGCATTTGTGGAATGAGTGCAATTATCCATCATCGGCAGGTTTCCAGTCCCAATCACCTTTGCATGAAGAGCCTATAAATCCTCCTCCTGCTGTATCTCCCTGTGTGTACACATACGTCTTTCACACAAGGGAATTACAGTACGCTTAAGGATGAGATGACTTACATTTGCAGTCCTTCATGTTACGGGTGAGCTGGAATCCAGGTCGACACTCACAGGAAATGCCACCCTTCTGCGTTTCCCTGCAAATGTGTGCACAGCCGTGGTTCTTGTCCATGCAGGTGGGTCCCTCCTTTGTACCATCTGATAGAGAGGTAAAGGAAACGTCAAAATTAGAAGGGACTCAAATACTTTATCCAAACCAAATGCAACCAAGTTAACTAAGTGTTTTCATCCTTGGCAGCAGGAAAAGCGTATGAATATTATTTCACATACGTGCCTACTTCTACTGGTGATTGACATGCCCAGTGCCCCTTTGCAAAGATTCAAGCACTTGTTGGAACATGTTCACTTGTTTGAGGCAATAAAAAGGAGGCTGCCTACAGAAAGGATAAAACTCCCAGCAGGAGCTGATCTGTAGACCTGTAATTTTAATTGAGGTAATCCCCATAAAGAAGAAAAAGAAGGAGGAACATGCTGAAAAAAAATTAAGCTCTCAGTTAAATTCCCTATACAGAGACTGAGTTAAAAGGGCACTTCATCAAACCAAGGGCATGAGGGTAAATTTTCATTAGACACCAAAGCATTAGGATAACGCAGATCTTTTTAGAAAAAAAAAAAAGAATTTGAAGATTAAAAGCCTTAGTAAACACTGCATACATGGGATGCATAATTCTGTATGGTGTATAAATGCTTCATAAAGAGTTGCGGCCAACATCCAGCATGCATTGCCATGATGCTCTTGTGATGAATTATTAGAAACATGAAGGCCGTGCTCCCTGGACTGTAATAAAAATCTACTGCCTCCGTGGAAGATGACTGATATTTGACTTATTTGCTGTGAAACTGTGCCATCACGACAGATTCAGTGACAAACCCCATCTCTCTGGCTCATTAAAAACCAAATAGCTCTCTTCATTTTCTTTTGGTGAAAAGTAAGGCGGTGAGCAAGAAGACATCTCCATTAATGTCTCATTAAATCTGCAGTCACGCTGAAGGGTGTTTGGAGGACAAAGTTTCTTAATTAGCTAACTTTTTTGCTATAAATTTTAGGATTTGCATACAGCATGTGTGTGGAAGTGTCAACACCTAGTAAAGCTCATGTAACCTTGTGCACTTTCCTTCTTAACTCTAAATGTAATGTGCCAGTTTTGACAACTGTTCTGTCACACACTTTCTTCGTACCTGCCTAGAGGGCTACAAGGAGAAAACTACCTCACCTTGACAGAAACAGATTTTAAAATAGCTCCAAAACATAATTACTTATTTATGTACATTAACTCTCACCATCATAATCTTTTTTAATTATGCCCTCTTGTTTTCCAAACATTCCGCCAAAACCTCAACCTGCTCTTTTACTGTATGTATTTTCACTCAGAGCTGATGTCAAGTGACAATTTTGAGTGTTTCTACTTCAAAAAGCTGACAAGACAAGTGTGATAGACAATTTTGACCTCCTACGTAAATACTTTCCATCACTTTAAGTCTGTTAAAAAGTGTCACAAGGTCGTACAATCCTCTCAGCCTTTACCGCCTTAGCTCGTCGTTCTTGCAGACAGGGCGTGCTATCAGACGTTAACTGCCACACCAGCTTTCCTTGCCTTGTTACACAAAGACTGAACGCTGAGCAAACACAGGGGCAGCGTTTCACCTCTGAAGGCAGAGAGAAATATGCAGAGCAGGACTGAGTGAAGTGACCATGAATGAACATCAACACAGCAGCTGCTTTAAAGTGCTGCAAATTTCACAACGACTCGTGCGGATATTTGAGTCGGAATTCAGTGGTCCTTTTCCATGGCCAGAGCAAGAAACAGACATCTACTCTTAACAGAGGATTGGGTTTCCAACCCAGTTACCCCAGTGGACTAAGGATCACTTACTATAGCTTTATTATGCATCCCAAAACTCACTGCACTCACCCTTTATTTAAATGTAGCCCCTCTACTCTAATGCTACAGACCCATCCATCAATGGCATGTCAGGCTGGGGCCAAAACCTGGGCCCTCATCTCTCTGAGGACCAATAAAAGCCAAAGTGTTGACACAATGGCCCTTTTCTCCAGCCCGGGCCAAGCCATCACCCACAGTGTGCAGTTTCCCTCTAAATGGCTGCCAAAGGCCAACAGTTTTTATCATTACAAAATGATGGGAAGCAGAAAGAAAAACATCCTTTCATTCAGGAGGTGGTTGGGAAAGCATGGGAGAGAAATAAAAAAAAAAATTGACATCATATTTGCCTTGATCCACTAAAACAATCTGCTTACCCATAAAACATAACTCGATATACTGAAACTAATTTAAAAAAAAAAAAGGATCACAAACTGCTTTATCAGCAGGGAGCTGGACAGGAAGTAGAATCCAGTATTGGAACAGATAGAGGGAGTGTTGGGTGGATGTGTGTTCTCACACAGCTGAGCACGGACAGGCGTCATCGAAAGTACTGCACTTGCGGTAAAAAGGGAACACTGCAATTAACCAAGAAAGCAAGTGGGAGTGTTTCCTCTGCAAAGTAGCCACAACTAACTATATCCACCCGGCGAGACAGGTTGTGACATCTGTATCCAGCTCTAAGAGGAGATGCTGCTGCCACATGCCAATAAATCCCACCGTCCTATTATCGTATTGACACTCAAACACCTAAATATCATTAACTTTTACTGCACTAACACTTATTGTCTCCTTAAAGTGCTTCATTCCATGCCGACGGTACTGTCAAGTTAAACCTCTGCTAGATTAAAAGCTTATTTTAAGTCTGCATGATGCATTTCTGGGTAAAAGAACAGGTGATTACTACATTATCTTATTCAGACTGCATCAAAACAAGAAATTCAACATTTCTTTGCATTCAGTGCTTTTTTCGGACACACCGCAGCATCTGAAATGGTTGTTTAATCGTATGTAACACGCAGAAGGGACTTTGTATAGCAAAACTAACAACAATAAAATGTGCACAGCAGGGTATGAGTTATACCGATAAAAGGAACGATGCAAAAAGAGAAGGTTAACATAGGCGCCCCTGCTAAAAAGCCGACTGCTGTGATCCTCAGACAAAAGATCCAAGGAGGCCACAAGTTCTTCGCCACAGCACTGCGAGCCCTCTTAAACCTGAGGACCATGTAGTGGATAGACTGAAACAAAAGGGGTGAAAATAGTGGAAGGCATGCTAAGGGTTTATAGTCTGCCCTGAGTGCTTGGGGCAGTGAAACAAGGGCTCATGGTCTGCGTTGAAGTGTTGTCATACATCTCAAAGGGGAGACCGTTCCCCCCTTTTGCTCAATGCTGACTGGAGAACATTAAACAACTAGCTATTGCTGGTTGGTTATGAACTGAAAAGAAGGGGCCTAAGCATGGAGCCACCACACTATTAAAGCAACATTCCTTCCCCTTAGATAATGGGCCCTTAAAAGTTTTAATAGGAGGATAAAAATGTCAGTGCATGGAAAGGAGAATGGGAAAGGAGCTGAACCAGATTGGGTTAGGGTTGGGCTGAGCTGCGACGCAGATGGTCAGACAGAGCAACAGAGCAGGCAGCCGGTCAAGGAAGCATCTCATCTCCACGACTCCTACTCCGTTCATAGAGAAAAGAGATTCTATCCAAGTGCTACTGTTTGGTCTGCTGTGCGGGCGCTGATTTTCTCCAGCTCCCAAAGGCCTTGTTGAGGCTGCTCATTTCACTCGGAGAGGAGCCACAGAAGGCATAAACAACCAGAGAATGGAAAAAACGGCTGTGTGCTCTCTAGACGGATACATGTCACTCCCAGAACACTTATAACTTTTACTAGGATATTGTGCTTTTGAGACTACTACAAAGCAATTGTTGACTATATCTCATTATGCATTCCTTACCAAGTCAATTCCAGTCTAACCTTGTGTGGTACAGCATAAGGGAGGACTGAAATATTTATTCTTATGAAAAGCTTTTTAAATCTGTTGAATATGCACAGTCCGTAGCACTGTAAAACTATTTTTTTTTAATCTATCTATATAGGTCTGTATATTGTTCGAGTATAGGTCATGTATATTGGTGAGAGAGGGACTCAAAACATTGATCCTGATCCAGGTGAACACTTAAATGTCATATCATTATAAGAGAAATGACTCCAATAATTCCATACAATAACCACTCAGTGACATGCAAGGTGAACTTCTAAAGCACATCTACACATTGAAAACAATTTTGCTCCACATAACAAAGACCAATAATTTAAAAATAATTCATTATAAATATAAAAGTTAAGTCCTTACAAAAATAAATCACCTCATACAGTCACAATGCTCTAAAATACTTAAGTTTAATTTTTTTGGAAACCTTGAATTTGAGCACACATATTTATATTAATGTAAGCGTACACACTGACACTTTCATCTGCATAATATATGCATGGAAAATGTGCATTTGTGTGTCTGCCCATCTTTGTCAGAGACAGTTGTGCAGCACCTGCTGGGGACATGCCACTCTTCCTTTCACTCCTCTGATTTTATCAAGGTCACAGTATTGTGCGGTCCCAAAGGAGGCAGCCGTCGTCTCATCAGAGCACAGTACGCAGCAGAGCACATTCAGGCTGGTTTTTTTTGTTCCCATGCAAAGCAAAGGTGCTAACTTTACAAGATCCAAGACAAAGTATAGCATTACAAAGCTACACTTTTCTCAGAATCAAAGAAAGAAGAAGCGCCTGTCTCTGCAGAGTACAGTCCTTCTCTCTGGTTAAAGCCATAACAGCCAAATGTTAGTGGAAAAACCCCACTGGCACTCAGGCAGTCCACAGGAGCACTCTGGCCAACCAGTTTAGAGATGGCCTTCAACAACCCACGAGCAAAAGGGATGCCCGGCTCAAATGAGGTACGGAGAATTCAGTGGCAAGGCAGCCAACATTTGCTAAAGCCCAAGCCACTGATGTATATTTGTTCAAGGGAGGGAGGGAGGGGGGT
>JAPTYR010000029.1:13056182-13073664 GCA_029814505.1 Siphamia roseigaster | reverse complement strand
AACAGTTTCAACAAAACAACTGTAAACTACTAATCCATTTAATTGCATTAAGATTTTTAATCACATTAATCATGATGATGGATTAATCCACATTAATGCGTTGATTTTGACAGCCCTAATAAATATGAATGAATTATATAAATGCGTGTCCTGTTCAGAATGTCTTCATTCTGTGCTCTTTGGTTTGTTTGTGTTTCCTTTACTTTCATTTCCTGCCTGCTGATCACAATGATCACAAAGAGTGTGATTTATAAGTGAAATAATCAATGACGCATAATATGAAATGACAGGATGTTTTTCTGTCATCATCTTGCACAGTTCTGTCAGTCAGATTCTGTATTCGCAGGGTGAGGAAGACGTGCCCCCCAGACCTCCTCTACCTCAGCTCTACAGTCCAAACGAGCACCCCCCCGCTGTGCCCCCGCTGCCCAGAGAGACCACCGTCATCCGACACACATCTGTACGAGGCCTCAAACGACAGTCAGACGAACGCAAGAGGGACAGAGAAATAGGCCAGTTCACCAATGGAGACACTAAGGTAAACACAGTATTGGTGGATTTATGTGTTTGTACAGTGATAGTAGTAACTTCATACTTTATTCCAGGGGTGTCAAAGTCATTTTTGTTCAGGGGCCACGTACAGCCCAACATGACTTCAAGTAAAATAATAACATCATAACCTAGAAATAATGCAAATTCCAAACTTTCCTCTTGTTTTACAGTAACAAAGTAAAATTATGTACATTATGAAAATGTATACATCTGCAAGCTGTCCTTTAAAAAAAATGTGGGGATATGGAAATATCCCGCGTCCCTGTGTCCAAATCTCTGGGTAATTGTGAGCACTTGTATAACCAAATGAGCTCAGAGTCACTCGGGGAGTTTGAGAAAGTCAGAACATGGTTGCCACAGAGCAGGAGAACAAGTCATGCTTATGGCTCTGTACACTTTTCATGGCAACACTTCATTAAAGACAGAAGGCTGTGCACGGCCGTCACACTGAGCACCAGACCCAGCTATTTTTACACCAACAGACACACAAGGGAAGCCCAGGCAATGTTTAATTTATGATCCTCGTCATGAAAAGGACTTGAGCTTCACAGTGGGTAAAGAGGAATTGGAGAGTGTGGAAAGTGGAAGAATCTTTTAGAGATAATAAGTCAAATAAAAATGGCATCATAGCCATTTTCAGAGTCATGCACTGAAAATATCTTCATAATATTTTGTGTGCAGTGGCTCACCACATCCTCATGTGGATGGTTTTCTATCACATCCTGGTGGTTTTGCATGTAGCACCGATTGTGAATTGCATGAATTTTAAGATAGAATCCATTTTAATGTCATT
Source organism: Siphamia roseigaster (assembly GCA_029814505.1). NCBI lineage: Eukaryota > Metazoa > Chordata > Actinopteri > Kurtiformes > Apogonidae > Siphamia > Siphamia roseigaster. The sequence continues at coordinate 13,072,319 of JAPTYR010000029.1, read as the reverse complement.
TTTCCTTTTAAAGAGCAGACAAATGGCAATATTTGGGACAATATGCAAAATTTATGACTGCCTGAAATACCACATTTAACAAGTGCCATAACTGTTTGCTGACAATAGGTGTTTGGAAGTTTATATTCATTTCACTTTTTAGTTGTCAGGAGGGAAAAATGTGGCGAGGACTTGTTGAAAATGTGTAGTTACAACGTACTTCTCATCCTAACTCAAAAATATCAAAGTCACACAATGCTTCACCAGCTGTTGCTGTAAGATAAATGCAAGATGGATGTATGTTGAGAGCCACCACTGTAGTACGGTGCATGCTAATAAACTGAGGAGTTGGAAGCCCTGCAGAGTGCCTAATGTTCTCTTCCAGATGGTCATACACAGGGACACGCTACCTAAGCTCCTCATTTACTTTCTTCCAGTTTGACATTTATGCTCCCCAATTGTCTGAAAGATTTATGTGTGAAAATGCCAAGGCTCTGAGCTCAGAGAACTTTCTCCTCCTCCTCGCCTTCTTTTTCCTCTCTGCAGAGGTTTCATATGCAGGGTTACCAACACCACCGCAGGCCCAGCAGGATCTCTTGGTACTCACCATGCCAGCACCACAGGGGAGCAAAGTGGCTTGCTGAGTTCCACACTTTAGTACAGGCATCCCAGCGAACGCTGTGGGCTTGCCCCAGGAATGCCTCCTGACCACAGCCTCAGTCACTGGCACTAACAGGCAGCGAGAGGACGAGGAGAGTTAAAAAGGAAATACAGTTATCTTGTCTGAAGAAAAAGAGGCTTCAGACACATTATCCCAACTAACAGAAACATACTTCCTAGACTACTCTGGCAGAATGTTGGATGAAACCTTTTAATAATCATCATGGTACCCTCAGGCTTCGGGTAATGCAGGTTCTTTGCCTCATGAGTGGATGTCCCAGTCCGACTGTAATGAGACTTGTTGCTGCTGCTGCAATAAGGGGGTAGACAAGATAAAGACAGGCTTGTTAGCTGTGTGAAAGAGTGTGGGTGCTGCAGGGGAAACAGGCCTGTTCACATATTGTGCGTGTGTACAGACGTGATCAAATGGACTCATCACGATGAAGTGATACAGAGGAGACACTTTGTTACAATCCTACATTTAATCCGTCCTGACAAGCACATATCCTTCACATTATCATTATCATCATGTAACAAATTGAATTCCAGTGCTTACTCCCTCCATCTGAAACACACATACTGAACAAACATGTCATAGCCATTTTAAGTTAACGCTCCTGATGACACAGAACTGGGCCGGGCTCACTTCAAACCCAGCACACACAGCAGTGGCTATGTGCCACTTTGTCTCCACTAATCCTCTGTGATCAGTTTCTATCTGCAGAGGGGGCTGAGGCTTTTGGCAGCCTCTTTCAGACAGACAATATGTAAGTAGGTAAGTACAGTACAGAACAGGACCAGGACAGTGGGGAAGTCCCATGAGCTCACTGTCTCGCCTGATGGTGCAGCAGCTACGCCTACCTGCTCCATCTACAAACACACAAGGGAGTGTCTCACAGGAGCTTTATGGAGGCACCACTCTTCTGTGTGCCCTAAAATATTTCATCTGAGAGATTAAAAATACTTCCTGCTACTCGAAACTAAAACTATCAATTCATTTTCAATCAATGTTAAGAACCTGAAGTTCAGCGTGTTTTAAGGTCACCGTGGCACTTCGATGAGTAAAACATTCCAGAAAAAACAGCCACATTCATTTCTTTCATTCTTGCCATTACTCTGACCTGAATCACTTCCCCTAGAAGGAAAAGGACAAAGTAATTTTGCTGGAAAAGATAAAAACTGTGGCACAGGCCCAAGCTGAATTCTCTAAACTCATACTGGTTCAGGCCTAGTTTAACTGACCTCATAAGATATGAAAGAGAAAACAGGGGGGAAAAAAAAAAGTTACTAATCGTTCAGTCTAATCCAATAAAGTTCTGTGTAACTCAATTCCACAAACTCTAAATATATCAGGTCCTGTTTCTCTACCAAAGCCAGTTTTATGGGAAGTTCATGAATCAACATGAAATTACTCATGTGAACTAATTCCACTTTAATTAGTAAATCAACTTTTATTAGAGCAGATGAAAACACTTTGAAACTTTCAGACTGAGCTCCAAAATACTTCGATTTATGAAGCATATCAAATTTAAACCAGTCAACTTTGGTGTTGTTTTTCACTTTCACCCGTTAATGCAGATGTTTCCTCCAGCTCATACTTAAAAGGGAAACGTTTTGCAGCTTTTACATGGAAGTTGATAAAATACAGTGGTTTACTTTGATAAGGAGGAAATCAAAATCTAACCAGATCCACAGCAACTGACATCTTATCCTTTATTAAAAAAAAAAAAGAAAAAAAAAATTAAACCAGAAAATAATATGACTGTCAGTTTCACAATGAATCACCTCACAAAGAATAAAATCCATCAAAAAATATGCAAACAGTAGATAAATGCAGGTTACAAAGCTTACTCATGTTGAAATGTAGTTTTTAATATAGTTTTGGATGCCTCAGTACAAAGACGTAGATATATTTTGCAGTGCCGTCACTGACATGCGAGATGAAAAATGACTTCATGCACGATATTAAATGCTGTCCATCATGAGCCCTCAGCCTCAGTGAAGGATTAGAAAGTCTGTACTGGAAGAGGGTGTACTGGCACAAACATACAAATCAAGACTGCCCTCTAGTGATCCAAACGCACTTGTAAAACCTTAAACATGTCCATAAACCTCTCAACCTGACCACTTGGCTATTAACATGCTCTTAAATTTTATGTTGCCAGAATTAAACACTTTAAGATCATAAAGCTGCTTTCTCTTTGCTTATAGCACTGTTGTATAATAATTAAAAGCCCAAAGATAAACAATTAACAGTTTCTACAGCAATTTCATTCTTCGTGTCGGGAACTTGTTCTTTTCAGCAGCGTCTTTGCACTGTTACTGTAATAACTATGGTATGCAGATGAATATGGTATGTTATTGTTTGCAGCTGATCTCTGATGCTTGTGACAGAAATGGTGAAAGTGGCAGAAGCTGTCACCGACTGCTCGTCTGTCAGGTCGGGTGTTTGTGGAACAAAAAGGATAGCTCACATACCAACATACCACAGAAAGCACGAAGCAACCTTTACTAGTCACATCTCACATAGACGCTTCTTGTTACCTCTGCATTAATGTAAAAGTATATGCAGTGTAAGCTCAACTGTCAATGGAACAGAATTATAAAGAAAGCAATGCCTTATCTTTATAGCAAAATATGTGTGTTTAATTTCTAATTTCCTTTAAGCCTTTTCGCTGGATAAACAGATTCATATACTTTAGCATAATATTTTATCCAGAGATGCTAGAATAAGAAATAAATTAAATCATGTGCCTACAAAGGGGAAATAAAAAAAGTGACAAAACTGCAAATAAGTAAAGAGATGTGTGAAAATGTGGGCAACTGGGCAAGGCTGAAGGAATCATAACTTCAAACAAAGTGGCACTTAGCACTGATACAGGCAAAGAAAACTCCCATAGCAAACACACCTAGGTGCAGATTTAATAGCACAGTTCCCTGTTGATGTGACAAGAAAAGAATGAGAAAATTAAACTTCCTTGACAGCAGATTACTGTTACAAAACTTTTCCTTTCTGCTACACAGGAACCAAGCATGAATACCTTCACAGAATTTCAAAGAACCTAGTGAACTGCATTGAATTCTTCTAAAACAATCTGTCATTAACAACAAAAATGGGAAAACGCAAAACACTGCAAAAAAATTGGTGTCAGATCATAAATGCACCATCACAAGAAGGTACGGCGTTGCATAAAGGATGAACCAGGAGGTGAGAAAACAGGTTGTACCAGTTTTCGTACCATCACATCAGATAAAGGTGATGAAGCTGAGCCAGATAATGGTGGCCATACCTGACACAAGAACATGCGTATGAACTGCATAGAGATTTATGATCCCAAAAGGAGAAAACATGCCAAGAAATGATGAAAGATTAAATGCTCTTCTTCTCTTATTCCTTTTATGATTTTAATAACCCTATAATGAGACTAAGACTGCTGTGCAACAGGCTTAGAGTTTTGACATGTGCCATGATTCAGTCATGCAAAACATGTGTTTCACATTCTTATTACCTCCTGGCCACTGACACGTATTTGACTTCCAGTAAAATAAATTCTAGAAATACAGGATATGCTCTTTAAGAAAGCATTCAATTATCGTGCAAAGTGCTTGCTTTGAGATACTGCATCTGGTAAACATGTTCACAGCACTGCAGTTCTTCTTAAATACTCTACAAGTCAGTGTTTCCTTAACATGTGATTGTGATGAACAAAATCATGTTACAAGTATTGTGGAACTTTAAGATTTAAAGTAACAGTGTTGGCCTTTTAGAGTGATTTGGAAAAAAAAAAAAAAGCTACTGGGGAAGTATTATACTTGTGTCACTGAAAAAGACAATTAGTCTGACCCAATTACAATTAGTTGTTCATAGTTAAATGGCAAAACTCAACGCTGCTTTCTTATAATTAAGAGTATTTAGTTTACAAAAACAACATCTAATGCAACTAAAAAGATTCTAGGTTGCCAGTCTTACAAGAAATAAAACACTATACATTTGACTGTACAATTAAAATTAAATGTTCATCCAACTAAGGTAATAAAAGATATGCATTCAAGATGTGTGAGGCAGATTCTGGTTAGAACAGTTTGGGGCCCTAGAAATGAATAAATAGGTTAAACTGATTCCCAAAAGTTATGTAGGGCCTTCAGAAAATATAAACCTTATATGTATTCCTATAAATGTAATATCTCAGTGTCGTCTGTGACAGGAGAGAAAAGAACAGATTTGGTGGTTGTGCATCAGTCCCTGAGCAGCCCCAGCTTCTTCAGGGCCACACGGCGGTCGTCTTCATTCTGTGCACGAGGACAGATCAGAACACTAATACCTTGTGATCGAGGGAGTTTCTGGGAGTTAGAGTGATGGGAGACAGCGTAGGAAGACGAGGATCTACGCGAGTCTGGCTCTTTGCCATTGGTACCGCTTGCCTGGGACCCCTCACCCTGAGCACTTGAAAATTCTTTCCCGCTCCCCAGAGAGGCAGGGCGTGGCCGACTGTTACGCAGCTGAAGGAGACTGTGCTTAGTGTCGACCTTCTCACTTCCTTCACTGGACTCTTGACCCAGGCCAGAGTGGTCCAGGCTGTGTGACTGAACGACGGCAGCCTTGGGTGGTGTGAACTGGTTGGTCAGAGCAGCAGGGGAAACAATAACAGTATCTTCTGAAACATCTTTAACAGCAGACAGCTCATTATGTGATGGCACAGGGGCAACAGGGTCACAGAATGCAGCAGGTACTGGAAGAATATCAGAAAGTGGGACTGATGGAGGTGTAGAGGAAACTGATGGAGATGCAGGAACAGAGGTAGAAGGGGTGTTGCTCACATGGGGGTACAAAAGTGTTAAGGGTGGTGGAAGTGCGTTTGGAGCTGGAGGGCTAAGCGGAGTAGCCGGAGCTGCCCAAGACCGTCGAGATTTAGGAGAATGTCCAGGGCTCAGAGATGGCCCAGATTCACCCTCCTCACTTTTAAGAAGGCCGAGCTTTCGAAGGGCCTCCATGCGGACCCTCTGAGGGTCCAACAACAACCGATCAGCACTGCTGGGGGCCGAGTGTCCCGGACTAACATCAGAGCTGCCCACTGAAGTCTTATGTGACTTCAAAATAATATTGGCAGGAAGCTTCTTTGGCTTAGGAAGCACAGCGGGTGGACTGCGGGGCTCAGATGCATCAGGAGAGGGACTTACAGGGTGATTGACAGATGGTTCAGATTGCAGCTTGTTTGGAGGGTTGGGGGTTACAGGGGAGCTCACTGGAGGTCCCTTCTCAGATGCTCTCTGGCGCAGCTGCTCCAGGTCAATTGATGTCACAGGCTTCTTATTGGGCGTCTGTGCTGGGGGGGGATTGACTTTGTCTTTCTCTGGCTGAGGAACTGGCTCATCCCTGAAGTCTGAAGGAGGTGGGATGAGTCCCAGATCTAATTCAGAGGATGGCTTAGATGACTCATCTGGGCAAAGCTTGGCATCAGTGGGGACACTCTCTGGATCTCCATCAGAAGACGCACACAATATGTCCAACTGAGTATCTGGCATGGGTGTTATGCATGCGGTGGCCAAATCAGTGACTGGAGGTCTGAGTTGAGTGAACATTTCAGGGTCCTTTGCTTTGGCTGCAGAAGTCAGCTGTGGTTCAGAGGTCTGATGGGAAACATGCTGCTCAGTTTTGTGTTCATTGGTTAACTCTTTGGAACCTGGATCTGTCGATACCCCCCATGGTTCTGCTGGTGCTTCAACTTGTTCTGCATGTACTCCACCATCAAGGATAGACATCTGGACTTTTCCTGAGTAACCAGACTTTAATCTGGAAATGGCTACAAAGCAAAAATATTATGATTAATATCAGAAAACTGTTTTTGGTTAATGGTAAATTGTGTCACATTTCCTAGTAGTGCTGGTTAATAGAACTATTCAAACTGCTGCAGGGGTCAACTGATCAATATTTTCTAATTATTTCACAGGGAATAAGCTGCAAAGCACACATTAACACCATCACAACATTTCAGAAGCATGTTCTAGAGGGCAACAAGAAATCATTCATCCCCTCTGCAATAGCTGCTCTCAATAACAATGATTTGCACTGTTTTTTGGAGTTTTATGTAATTTAATTTAATTTATTTATGCCTGTATTAATTTGTGGTACTGTGTTTTTAGTGTGGAGGAGTGTTTGTTAACTTTGTAGCAGCTGTGACAAAGGAAAATTTCAGTTTTGTTTTTTTTTTAATGTGGAACAGACAAAGCCACCTAAAAAAAAAAACAAACAAACACAACCAAACTACATGCTCCCTCCAGTTCCTCCAGGATGTGTGGCATCTGTGAGTGTGCTTTGCTCAGAGTGACATCTCTCAAACTGCACAACACTAAGAAATGTGGTAATCACAAGTCGAAGACCACATACAAAAAACCCACCATCACGCGATTCTAAACTGTCAGCAACATCTCTTGCCTTAAATACTAATAAAAATAAAGAAATTTTAAGCAAAAACATTCCAAATGACAATTAAATTATAAGAAAGCTTTACAAAAATGGTAAATTAAACTATTTGTTGACTGAATAAACTTAAATCTTAGAGAAAATGTCTAGTTTCCATAAGTCTACATACAACTGTCAAGTAATACACGGGTGACATCTTAAATTTGTTCTGTGAATGATTACTGATCAGCAATACATTTTTCCCCTGAAAATTAACACAAATTGTGCATAAAACATTCCATGCTGCTGTGGAAAAGAAAGTCTTCCAAGTTTCCATGTTTAGACATGTAGTAAAGTTATAGCTCACACCTCTGCCTCATCTGACAGAATCTAAACAATAATCAGTACCTGTAGCTGTCAGTCAAGTAATAGACCCCGTTACATGTTGCCAATTAGACAAACTGTGTCATAGGATAGATTTTCTACAAGCTTATAACAAGTAGATGCAAAATTCTGAAATCTTCTGAAGCAACTCTAAGTAGAAAAATAAAGATAATGGAATTTACGCTCTGCGATGCATGAAAATAACCAAGTACAACAACTTTAAAGTGAAGGGAATCAAAGTAGCATGCATGAACAAACAAATAAATTAAATAAAAATAAAGCTAAAGCTAATGGGGAACCTCTGTGTGAGGTATGACACAGAGGCACATATGAAATACACAATGCAGAATATTTAAGGAAAAAAGAAACTGTTGACGTTTACCAGAATCAGGTTCATCATTGGACAAGCCGCTGTCCTCCTGCACTTCTAGTGACTCAATTGTTTCCTCAAGATACATGAGACAAGCCCTCTCCTCTGCAGACAAGTGCTCCATACTGTCTTCACTCTGCAAACAACACAACTGTGAAATGTATCGCAGATAGAAAAAAAACATGTGCATTTCTAATGTGAAGAGACAATTTTCCCAAATTCTTCAGCAGTATTTTTCCCTTGAATTTAACTGAAAACATGAACCATAGACACAAAAGAGGCACCAAGGGTCAGTGTTTGGCATTTTAACAACCCAAAAGGAATGAATTATACCACTCTAGTACTCGTCTTTGCCATCTTTTGTTCCAAATTGGTCTGTCAAAAGATTTTTCTTTCTAGTGGCTGCAGGTGCCTGTGAACAGTTTGACAGCTTCTTCCCTCTGGTCATTGTTAAGAAAATTTGCAGCTCTCCCTGAAACTCCTTAAAGGCCTCTATATGCCAACAGTACATCAAACTCAGACATATTCACTTCCTTTCATCAGACAGAACGGTGGACACAAACCCATTCCCCTTCTTCTGTCTGTACATTATTTCATAGATATCATTACGACCTGATGTACAGATCTCAGTTTCTTATTTTCCCCACTCTCATCAAAAGTTTAAGTATTTTAAGAGCAGTGCTGATAGACCAGAGGGAGGTCCTTTAACAGTAAAGGTTGTCATTGGGTTGAAGACAGAGTTATTAGCACAGAAGATGAGATGATGCCCAGCAGCACTCACAAAGCCAGAGTTCATGCTGATTACACTGTCGCAGCTCCCAGCGCTATCCATATTGCTCAAGGACTCCATGGCAACACCACCTGGCCACGTGTCACTGTTCGGCATTGCACGAGGAGGAGAACGAGGGCAGGACCTGCACTTTACAGTCCGTTTTTGGTTGTATAAATCTCACCAAGTGCCAGTCTGAGAAGAATGTGAAAGGTCAACATTAGAATGTGAGGAAAAAGATGAACTGGAATGAGATGAAACCACCACATGTGGCAAAACTGTCACTGTAATAAAAGACATTTATATAACTAAATACAATTTATCAAATGTTAATGCATTAGTATGATAAATGAATGCATTAGTGTGATGAATGAGTGTCAGAAATTACAGCTGATAGTTAAGTCATTCACTATCATGCAATAGCTCTTCTATTAATAGTAATTTGAGACATCAAATGTCTTTATAGTCACCATGATATATTAAAGATAGTTATACTAATTGAGTAATTAAAAATGAATTATTGAACTTGTGTCACACTCGACATGGGCAGAATTTATTATTGAGGGGTTTGCTACATGAACAATACAGTGATGAAGTTTAAATTCAATACATATTAAATGAAAACCCTTTTAGACAAAATTGATACCTTTATCAGACGTGCTACAACTGAGAAAAAAAAAAAAAGGCTGTGAGTTTAATCTTCATCATCATCTGTATAATTCCAGTAACTTGTTAAAAAATCCATAAAGATTATAGTTTTGATTTAAATATGACCAAAGGTTTATGACCATTACACTGAGAACCCTTGTACATATAAATTAAAGTAGCAGGGAACTGTAAACATATTGTGCGTCATAAGTAACAGTGTACTTTTAATCAGAAGTCAGTGCTTTGAGACTTGTTTATTCATCTCCACTCCAATTCAGAAAAGGAAAAAAAAAAAAAAAGAGATCTTTTGTGATTACACACATACAGCATTCTTCGTGTCATGTATAATCTGTGTAAAGACAGCTGATATGCTGTGTTAGGTTACAGCACTTCCCTGCTTACTTGTGTTTCCTGACTATTATCTTGTACACATTACTGACAGGTCAAGCATGTGGAAGACTCCTTCTCAAACGGACTGATACTGCCTCATTTACCGTAGTATTCTCATCAACAGGAGGACGTGGATTTATTAAATCCTCCTTAAAGAAGGTAGATTCTGATACAAAGGGGAACCGATGATTAAATGTAGGCTACTCACAATATTTTAGAGAAAGATTCTTAAACCAAAGTGCTCACACCCTTATATTCCCTTTATATGCATTAATCTCAAGCAAATACTTCCAACAATGAAGAAAAACCCTGAAGGGAAAATATTTGATCAACTTTGGGATAAAACTCCATTTAATATTAATCTAAATAGGTCACACATATTCAATGCACTGCATCTCGAGATAAAAGCTTTACAATCTGTAGTGAGGCTTATTCATCACGTAGCTGCACCAACACGATCAGATTCAGGTGTGTTCATGTAATGTTCAGCAGAGCCAGATGCATTGTTTTCTTATCTGGAAATTTTGATTACACATCATATAAGAATGCTGCAGACGAGCCATCTCCACCGTCTGTTGTTAAAATTAGACTCCATGATATGCTTAGATGTCTAAACACAGTGAACTCAGAAAATTGTAAGAGATTCTATTCATCACCGCACAATTAATTTTCCATGGTCAGAGACATGTTAACAGTCAGTTAGAATGTGAATATTCTTGCATCTTAAGTATAAAATATAGAGGATTGATTGGAAAATTGGAGCATCTTCAAAGATTTCGTCATGTAATTTTAAGTAAAACAGAAAATTTAACATTTGTCTTAATGATAACTCACTGGAAAGTTGATCATCTACAGGTTTAAGAGATTTTTAATGTTTGATCAATATATTGGAATCCAATAAAGACATTTTATTTTACCCCCATGCCCCAGTATGGTTTTTGGTTCTGTTTGCTTTTTTGTTCACACTCTAGCAGCAAAACTATTGGTTGAATTCGTACCAGATTTGGTTTATAGATTGACAGTGATGTACAATAGATCTCACTATCTTTTTGGGAAAACTAGGTCAAAGTTACAATTAATGAATTTTTGAAATTCCACCCACACTCCAAATTTATTCATAATGGGCAAAATTTCAAATGTCTGTAGCAGGAAAACTTAATTGAATTTATATCAAATTGGGTTTATAGATCACCAGTAACCAAGAAAAGAGGTCATTACATTTTGGGAAATGTAGGTCAAAGTTCAAATTTATGAATTTTTTAATTCTTCCTATTTACTTACAATGGGTGAAATGTGTTGTGACTGGCACCACTTGTTTGTTACTGTAGTTCCCTTCTGTAACAGAACTATGATTCCTACCCCCTCTTTCAGTTTTTCTTTATACCATTTTTGAATACTCAGATTAAATCATTCAGTTACGTAACAACCATCAGTGTAACACAGATAAACACTGGCTACCATCATGAGGAGTGACATCATTTGCAGATAGTCAATGATTGTCTGCAAAGACAATATTGAGACACACTGATGTCTGATATTAGGGCATCCTCACCATTTTTCCTAGACCAACAATCAAGCCACACTAATCACACAACCAATTTGCATGATCTTATAATAACTTCACACATGGTTAATTGTGATGAATATTTTAACAATTGAAAATAATTATTTGCATGTCACCTTATGAACATTGAAAAGTGGCCAGGACACAAAAATGAGTGTATCGTCATAGTCGAATTTGCAGTATAACACAATCTAGCCAAGCGGTGTTAAACATATGGCCCGTGGGCAAAAACCAGACTCCCAAAGGGTCTAATCTGCACCACAGGATGGATTTACAAGATGCAAAGTTTATACTTACAATACTAACAGTTAAGGGTGTCAAACTCATTTTATTTCCATACTTCAAAATTTTGCCCCCCCACAAAATTGGAACAAAAATATATCACCGTGTGGCACCATATTTTTCTTTTCTTTTAAAAATGTCAAATTTATCCCCTTATTTTCCAGTATTCTCCTTTAAAAAGCCACGCAAGTTTCCATTTCATCACATTCAACCAGTATAAGTTATAAATTGTCACTTCCAGTAGAGTTGAATCTGGCCTGAATGGGGTGAAATATACAGTCCATTTTGATCACATTTCCATAAATGTATGCTGCTTTACTTTCAATGAAAAAGGACAGTTACGTAGATTGCTTTCATCTTAACATTCAAACACCAAAATGTCACCAATATTATACCTGTTATTGGACATCTGGCACCTTTGTAGATCCAATCTGTCATGCACAAACATGTAGAAACAATAAGATGAACATAATATTGTTAAAGTTGCATAAAATTCTTAAATGTCAGTTTTCTCAGATTAGTCACATTTGTGATTTTTTTTCTCCTCCTGAACAAAAGAGTTCAACACTCATCTAGTTCCATGCGTATCAGTTTTACACCTGCGTCTTCCTTTATGTCTCGTGACCTAGAACTTTTTCATAGAAGTTTGACATTTCCATAATGTTGACATGAAGACACAGTAAGGAGAACAACATGATCATCACCACCCACATTCACATGTTTTCTGGAAACAAAAGTTGGTTGACAAAGCATGGCCTGGCCTCTGTGTAAATGTGTTAATAGCTTCTAATTACTGTCCCTCCCATCAGGCATTCACATCCAGAGAACAATGTACAAACTGGAGCAGCCAACACTTCTCAAACTTGTATAAGGCAACAAACCTGCAGAGCAGCAGTGGAAAAGCTTACTACACCCTCAGCTGAGTCAAGATTTAATAGTGACAGGAATGTTACTTTGCTTGCTTTCATGTCTTTACGTCAACTTTTGAATTCAGCCGAGCCCTGTGATGTGACTGGGCGTTGAAGATGAATTATAACCTGGCACTTGGCAGACAGAACACTTAAAATTATAAAGAGGATGATCATCAAGTCTGTAATGTGTTTATGGTGTGAATGGCTGTGCAGTTTGTGAGTCAGGCTTACAAGGCTGAAAAATCATAATTTACACTCGATGATGACAAATTACAGTGTGTTAGTATAAAAAGGGAGGAAAAATGTTAAGTATGTGTTCAAGGGCAGTTACACAGAGAACTGGTTTAATGATTAACAGTAAACAAAAGTTCATGGCTAACACTGTTGAGCAACTCACAACCTGCTGTAGTGAACAAAAATAGTCCATTAATGTTTAGCTTGGCACTGTGTCTTTCTTTTAAAAATGACTACGATTGGCATTTATTTGCAAATATTTGCACTCTGCTGTCTTACTAAGGAACCATATATTCAACATTAAACGCATAAAGTGTCATCTGTGAAAAGGAAAAAGAAACTTTAAGTAGGGTATTCTTATTGAGGATGAAATATGAACCAGGTCACATGAAAAACTATCTTAACTCTGACGAGGGCAATTCAAACGGGGAGGGAAAAAAACTGACATAATATAAGTGGAAATAAAAGTCACAAAAACTCATGCGAGCAAAAACGCAGTGATTTGTCCTTTTTTTGCTCATTTCAAGACGTTTCTTGCTAAGTTTTCCGCCATGTAAAATCTGAAACAAACTAAAATAACCTGTTCCTGACTCACCGTAGAGGACAAGATAAGACTCCGTTGGGTAAAAGTAACTGTGCAAATAAACACAGTTGTTTTCTGGTGTTAGTCCATATGTATTGTGCAGTGTAGATCATCTCCTTCTGCAAGCCAAACTCTTCCTCCACTATCTACACAACAGCAAGAGACTCAACAGGTGCGAACTAATTACAGCAGGTGATCAAGTCTCTTCCGGGTAGAGGCTGGAATGTAGCCAATCAGAGAAGACGAAAGAGACGTTTCAGCCAATGAAATACGAGCTGTCAAGTGCGTGCAACGCAAACCTGATCTCCTGTTTATTCATCACAGAAATATACGTCACAGACAGACAATAAAAGCAGTTAAAAAGAGGAAATTGTGATAAAAACTTGTGACTTAAATCATATGGATCCCCCACTTCTCTGTGATAAAAATTAATTTTAACCCATAAAAACCCAGTGTTATTTTTGTGGCAGTTCCCTAATGTCCCCCCCCCCCTATATTTAACTTACAGGTACTACTTGAAAAATTAGAATATCCTGAAAAAGTGCATGCTGTTTCTCAAATTTAAAGGTGAAATGTACATATTATATAGTATGCAAATCAAAATATTTTAAGCTTGTATTTGTTTTGATTTTGCTGATTAGGACTTACAGCTTCAGAAAACTCACTGTCAAACAATATTCCAATTTTCTGAGTTTTGGGTTTGAGGTTTTAATAAGCTGTAAATCATATTCAGCAAAATTATAACATAGAAAAGCTTGCGATATCCATCTTTGCTTGGCTATAAAATGTATTGGTTTCACCTTTTATGTTGAATTACCCGAATAAAACAACTTTTACACATTATAATTTTCCAAGTAGTACCTGTAAATGACTTATCATCATGTATTGTAATATTATTTTCTGTATTTCTGTGTTTTCCAGTGGATATTTTCATACATTAAATTTACCAATTGTCATTGTTCATAAAAGCTGAGAATAAATCTGAGGGTTATTATATCTATCATTAACTAAACATAAACCAAGTATTTCCATCCATGGTCAATGATCAAAATCTATGGGTTTGACTGATAAATCAATGTTTTAGAAGATGATCGTGTTTCATGGTATGGAACCTCTGAACATTTAAATGGATCGTATCTGATGACCATGAAAACATGGCAAACTGTATTTTACACAAATAATTTACATAGATTGATAGGATTAGTGGATCAACTGTTATTAAACATTTTAGATCAGTAGATGGTTTTGGGGAGGTGTTCTGGGCATGTCCTGGGAGGAGGCCTCGGGGATCCAAGGACACATTGGAGAGACTATGTCGCCGGGCTGGCCTGGGAACGCCTTGGGGGCCCCATGGAAGAGCTGTAGGAGGTGTCTGGGGAGAGGGAAGTCTGGGCATCCCTGCTTAGACTGTTGCCCCTGCTATGGCAGGATGGATGGATGGATGGATGGATGGTTTTGGTTGCCAGTCACAGTTTGGGTCCTTATGGATTAAGCTGTGCATAAATTATTTTCCAATAAAGTTACAAAAAAATAAAATAAAAAAACCCAAATCAACATAGACACATTTAAAGTCAGTCTGTTAGAAGAAGACAGAAGTTAAACATGTCTACAATTAAATTTATGCCTATAAGAATTCCCTATCAAAGTATTTACATTTGCTATTCTTACCAGTTTGTTAAAAAGAATGTAAATGAACAACACAGGGTTTATTTATTATCTCTAACTGACTATCCTCTATCCACTGAGACCATGAAGCCTAAATATGGAACAAGAAAAGCCTTTTTGTATCATCACTATCAGTATCATATTTGTTTTCCAGGAACAGCAGAAACTATGACGCCTTTTTCTTATCTATGAAAATGAGCAGACGTGGATATTCATATTTCTACCTGGGTGCAAAATTATGATAGTATGAATCCATGTAGTTTATGTTGGTCTAATGTTGGAGTCATCATAAAAATAATTTCTTTCTTTGGCCGCAAGTGTTCTTCAAAGCAGGGCCATTTCTTGCTATAGGCAAACTAGGCAAATGCTTAGGGCCTCCAAGCCACTAGAGGCCCCCAAAGCTGCATGTTCAGCCTCACCTGAAGAAAGTTAAAATGTCTTATCTTTATCTGTAGCTATCTCATGTGTTTATTACATCCCATATATACTTAAAAAATATGAAGAATAAATAAAATAACCTGAAATGATAAGTTGTATCTGGGATTTTTGTGGTATTATTAGGTCATAGTCGTCACACAGTTAGTGACATATGGACCACTGACATATGATGACAATGACTGACAGCTATTCACCTACCATTCCTGTTAGTGAAAGTATTAAACAAAATAAAAACTGTAATGACATCAAAAAAAGTTCTCAGCAGTTATTGTATTTTTTTTTTAAAATAAATACTCAAAATCTGTTTTATTTATTGATATATAGTGGGTTGTTGTTTTCCTTGGACAATAGTTTTTTAATCAGTTTTATTTGCCTGAATGGCTCTACTTAATATGTTTGATTTTAACTGTAGCCTGTTTTGCTCATGAAGTCTAATAGATTGTGGCATCTTAGACAAGACCATATAAAGCAGGGGTGGCTAACACTGGTCCTCCAGAGCCAGAATCCTACATGTTTTAGAAATGGTTTTATCATGTTTTATCAGGCTTCTTCAAGCTCTGCAGCAGCCTGATAACAACCATCAGGTGTGCTGGAAGAGGGAAACATATAAAACATGCAGGATTGTGGCTCTTGAGGACCAGGATTGGCCACCCCAAATCTGAGATCGGTGAATAGATCAGTGAAATTAAGCAATATTTGTTGTTTTTTTATTTAAACATTTTATAATATATTTGTTTTAAAACTCCATTTTTAATTTTTTTTAATTACTTACATACTCCTTATAGGGCGGCACGGTGGTGCAGTGGTTAGCACTCGTGCCTCACAGCAAGAAGGTCATGGGTTCAAGTCCAGCACCAGTC
>JAPTYR010000029.1:12854841-12865186 GCA_029814505.1 Siphamia roseigaster | reverse complement strand
GGGCAGTTTGAGGAGAGAACCACTGCACCGCGTTTTCCAATGGGAGGGGTTTTTCTGCTTGTAAAGGCCTGAAAGAAGCAGCCCCCTGTCAACCCCTTCCACCCTGAACTTATGCAATGAACAGCACTACTGAGGCCCCTGGCACCACTGATGGGGATGTGGCCGTCACTTATGTGCTGGTGCCATTTTTCCTCATCACCATTATTGGAATCGCAGCAGCTGTGGTGAGAATTCACACAATGTTTTATAGAAAACTCTAAAAATGTCTGCAAAACTGTCATATAGAGATTTCTATTCATATCTGTGCTAACATAGCTTCATAACTTTATGGCAGAGGATAAAATGTGCTATGATGAGACAGATTTAGTGGCCTACTTACACTGTAAATATGTAATAATATCCTTTATTGTGTTTTTTTCAGGTCATGTATATCCGTAAGAAAAGGAGGTAAGACTATCATCTCCTGCTGCTCCTGTTACAGCTATTTTGTGCCATGAAATGTCTTACTATTGATTTCATGGCACAACGTGGTTGTCTGAAAGAGATTTTATTAACATTTTTTTTTTTAAATTTCTTTCTCTTAGACTTGACAGGCTGCGCCATCAGCTGTTACCGGTTTACTCGTATGATCCATCAGAAGAGCTGAATGAAGCTGAACAGGAGATGTTATGGAGAGAGGAGGACACAAGGGTATGATCAGTCAGGGATTGAAAAAACTTTTTTTTAAGAAAGCATAAAGCTTCGTTCTAAGTGTAGTTAGAGGAACACATGCAAATTGGCGATTGGGTAAGTCATGTTCCTGTAACATGTCTGTTTACTGTTGATAGGTTACCCACAGTTTTGTGAAGTGCGGTTGCAACACTTTCTCAAAAAGAGCATCGGTTGCTCAATTCATTACTCACATACTCTCACACAGGAACAGGCCTCAATAACTGCTGTTTGAAGCATGGTAGTAATTCGTTGTTGAAGAAATTATCCAAAAAAACCTGAAAACAAGTAGATAAGCGAAAGCATAAACATGGTTGAAACTACAAAATTACGCACTTGGTTATCAGAAACACTAGGTGGCATTATTACCCATGCTTAAAAGTTATTAAATAAGTTTTAGCCCCATTTATCATCTTTATACATTGGAACATCTAAGCCATTATGTCCGATTCTTTGGTGCCGTTTCATTGCCAATGAACTCAAATCACCATTAGGATAATTTTATTTATTTGTGATATTTTTCCTCTGTTGGTGTTATTCCACTACCCAATACAGTGAACATTTATTCTACCATTTGAAAGAAACATTACTATATCGAAATGCTGAAAAATCCATAGTTAACACTCAGCTGTTTTTATATGAACCTCATGATGAATGAACTCAATGGAAATCGAATCAATTAGATCCGCTTACACTGTGGGTTGTAGATTATGCACTTTAGCAAGGGCATTGTCCTTACAGATCAATGCTTCAGGGTTTTTTTAATCATATGAGCAACACAAATTGGATTATACTTTCATTGTATTACAATGGTGGCAGATGTACGTACTGGGTACTGATATATATGGTAGTTTCAACAATTAAACCGTAAACTGCCACCTTTGTACTCACACATGTCATCTGTTTTACACACACACTTTTATCACTGCCCATAACTCTTATTCTTTAACAAAACTGTAAAATGGTCACTCATACATACTTCATTTTATGTCCTCAGATTATACAAGGCTGGGCCAGAAGTCATCAACAACGACACCCTCTGCTGACCAAAGATGTCAATGCATGATGCTGATGAACTGGCAGATTATTCACAGTATGGAGATGACACTCAGCCAGAGCCATCACTAATTTTCGGAGTCATGCACTGTGTTCTCAGTTTTCTTTTCTACAACCCTTTAATTTCAAATGCATCAGCATTTCTGCATTTCCTGCCTTGCGAAAAGACAGTGACTGTTCATTTGCGACATTCTAATGCCAATCCTTTGTGCCTAACCAGACGCAGAACCTTAAAGTTATTTATTAGAGTATTTATTCAACTTATTTTTTACAGTGGTATTTGGGGATATCGCTTTAGAGCAGTTGCTAATGGTTGACTCTGATTTCTTAATAATGTTATAGTTTGGATATGGTCAGCAGCTTTTAGATACAATCATTTCTGCGTTGAGAGGGTTTGTGTGGATTATTTTCAGTTTCAGAGACCTAAAATGTTAAGCATTTAAAATTTCATACTGATGTCAAGTATTTTAAATGAGCCGTTCAGATGTATTTCAGTTTCATCTTGAGTCCAGTGATCGAACATGCCCACTTTAATTGCTCACATTTTTCAACAATCCGCCTCACCATCCGGATCTCATTGTGGTTCTGCCAAATCCTATGAGTCTTATCAATGGTATGAAAGGCCAGATATGGAAGTAAATAACACCAACTTCCTCATATCCTTAAAATGAGTTGTGACTAGTGCCCTAAATATGTCCTGTTTAGAAGAAATGGCACCAGCACAGATTTACCTCGAGGTAAATAATCTGTTCAGATGAATACCATAGGTCTGACTGTATCACCACTCAGGAAAAACTGAATCCATTTTTTTTTCCCCTTGAGATGAATTTTTAATCTTCTCTGACCTTTGCCTTGAATTTAAACTTAGTACAATGAAACCGTTGGAACTGTCTGAAGACCTGCATTCAAGTCATGTTTTGCTGCAATAGGTTTGACATCTAAAGGTGTTTTAACCCAATGCTGAACTTTAACATTTACAGGTTTTAGTCCACTTTGAATGTGAAGACATTTTACCAGAGTGAATCATTGGGTGCTCCCATCGTTGTTCATGTACATCTACTGAAACAAGCCACTTGCCATTTAAACTTTATGAAGGTTACATCTTACAGTATGACATTTTTCACAAGTGTAAAAGAAAAAAAAAAGTTTTGATGTGAGGTTGCACTGTATGAATCAAACTACTGATGTAAATATGAATTTAGAAGCACTGGTAAGACATTACACTGTACAATTTTTTGCTGTGTTGGGAGAGATGAATATGCTGTTGATTTAAGCACTTGAGGCTGTAAAATAAATATCTTTTTCAGTTGCAGCTGTAAATCAGTCAATATATGAAGACAAAATGACAAAGAAAATTTCTCTTTATTGACCATTTCTGATACAAATTGTTGTAGGGCACCATAGAAATATAGACATTGTACATTTATATACGGTGTACATTAAAAAGAATGATCCCATCCTATTGAGTTTACAGTATATAAATGAACGGATGCAAGATGTTTGTATGTAAAATGACACCGATACAGTCGATAGTAGTAGGAGAATGTTGAAAGGTGAGATGAGCATTATGAGTGTATGACCGTTATGATTATGGCGAGGGCATGTGGTAGTGCCAAATACACAGTGGCCAACAGATCAGTTTAAGTGGAAAGAGCGCCCAGTCTATCACAAACACACATTTTGTCCATGAAAATCAGAACCAACATTTCAGTGCACCAGAAGAGTATTTTGAAATTAAAAAAAAAAAAAAGATAAAAACACACCTGCTAATCTACCACAGTCAGCGAACACAGTTGCCAAGCTGACAGGTCTCCCTGACTTGCTTCACACATTAAAAAAAAAACAACCTGTCTGCAAGTTCTGTTTATGAATGAGCCAAAATGTGCTGCGCATGCACACAATCACAAATCTGGCATCGTAGACATCTCAGTACAGTCAGGTTAAAAAAAAGTACACAAACTATGTAATTACGACATCTTTCCAACTCATGCCAGAGGTTACATTAAACAACAGAAAACCAGTTAAATGCAATTATTAGGTAAAGTAAGCTGTTGAGTGAGGTATGAAGTCCCAGGCCTTGAATGGCCTGTTTGCAGTTTTCCGGGTTTCATAACTGAGGTTGTAGCAGCTTAGGTGTGTGAAAAACCCAGTTAAGTGGACTGTGACCAAGAGTTCCCTGACACTTAGAAATACACGCACATCTTTTATTTTTCCTGTAGCAGACAGCATACGACACATCTTTAAAGACTAAGAAAGTATATTAATGTACTAAGTGATGACAGAAGGACTAAGCTAGGTGAAGCAGTGAGAGCTCGATGGAATGAACAAACAGCCCTGTTGGATAGTAGTGCCGCTAACTATCTTTTTTTTTTTTTTCCTTTTTTGTTTTACAATCACACTCCTTGTTTGACTGGTTGCAGTTCGCCTTACGAGCAATTGAGCGAGCATTTGGAAAACGGAGGACTGTGTGAAGACAAAGGCGGCAATGTAACAGCATTTGTAAAAGCTCCCTGAAGAAACGACATGGATGCTCTCAGCCAAGAGTTCTGCCACCTCATCCTTAAAAACACCATTACCAAAAAGATTTGAGTTTTATTATCATATGGAGGGAAGAAAAAAAAAAAAAAAAAAAGCACACATTTTAAAATTGAATGTAACCCAGAGGAACAAAAACAGTAAGTATGTTTGGACTACTCAGATTATTAACAATACAATCTCCCCACTACACACTGAAAACTGAAAAGGAAGTTAGAATAACTAAAATTTCAATCTACAGGAACAAGGGTGAAACGGGTAAAGATTACTTTGCTCTACTGGTGAGACAGATTTAAGGTGGAGAAGGGGGGATAGATTAGATCAGACATTTCTACCGCCAGTTACCTATTCTCATCCTAAACTCTGAAGCCCAACTTGTCTAGAATATGATGCAAAAGGATAGGTTAACCACTTCACACAACACACAAAAACAAAAAAAGAAAGAAAAAACAAAACAGCAAGTTTAGGTAAAATTCACCTTTGTCCAGTACAAAACATGGAGAAAATCTATATGCCCTACCATCTCAGATGCAGGTACAACAAATAAGTAACGTTAAGCAGAGAAACCATCTTTACTGGGAGGAAAGGAGGAGGGGGAAATGTCCAGGCTCCACAGAGCACACGTTTGTCCAGTATAAAAGACTTGTGATAACATGACATGTAGAGAAAAGGGCTGTTACCTTTCATGTAATTCTTAGATCTATGCTTGAGCAAGGTCCATCGTTCTATCCAGTGCTGTTGCATGATATATGTACTGTATTAACCAGAACTGGGCTGCATCTCCCAACACCAGTTCCAGCAAATGACCACTGTTCACAACAAAGCTCTTGCCAAAGGAGGGTTAACAGTAAGTCAGTATGTTGAGTGAGGTAGCATGCGTTGTGAATTACTGGTCCTCTTCCTCTTCTTCCTCAGATGATTCCTGGGATGCCTTTTCCTCCTTTTCCTGCAGCAGAAAGAGGATAAAAAAAATATATATTAAAAAAAAAAAGCCCTTAGTCAGACCTCAACTACACCCACCAGGAAAATGCTCCAAGTGCCATCAACATTCAGCAACAATAGCTGCCTGTGATTCATGTCTCAACATGACCGTTTAACTTCAAGAGCCGACATGGAGAAAAAAAAAAAAAAAAGTTAATATAAATCCTTTTGATAAACCACTACGGCATGAAGAACACCCAGGGGAGGAGTGAGCCATCTGTAGTGAAAAAGTGATTCAGAGCAGTGAGTCACAATGAGACATCCTGCTTTTTCTTCCACAAACTCACTACTGCCCAAGATGTTCATTCATAAAAATATGAGAGGCTACTAAGAAGGGTAACTTTGGGTCATTCCCTTCTGTGACTAATGCAATCCAGACTTCTTTTAGTGTACGCCCTAACCGCTCATGCACATGACAGAATGTTACTACAAGACCGCAATTTCTTCCGAGATTAAACACATGCTTTTCGACTGGCTGTGCATGGACAGGCAACTACTTCCGCAGTGTATTCATTTAAAAAAAATAAAAAATAGATTAAAAAAACCCCAGTCGGCTGTGGAGGACTTAAATTATTAACAAACCCTCAGATTGCACACTTTACCAAAAAGAGAAGAACCTGAATGAAAACAACTGTGATAAGTTTTCTAAAAAAATGAACTTGTTGAAAGAGGAGGAAGAAGGAGAAGGGGGCAGGAAAGAGAATTAGGAAAATGCGATTTCACCCTGCAGACAGTCATACCAATCATAATTCAATTGGGAGAGGAATGGCATAACAAATGTGAGCATTGATATAACATGGTCAGAGGGTTCTTACCTCCTTCTTAGGTCTTCCTCTGCGCTTTCCTCCTGCAGATGCAGTTGTTGTTTTCTGTGAATGAAATTGAGAAAGGAAACATCAACATTACATTGCACGCGTTGTTGTGCTCTGCATCTACAGGGCCACGCAGCATTCTGTTTATATCAAAAGGCTGACTTTGGTGATCAGCATTTAAAGGGGGGGGGGAAACAAAAAAAAAAGTAGTAATTTCTGTAGAGCTTTGCTTCCGTTTGCCTCGAGATGGCAGTAGTACCTCTGTAATAAGCCAGATGGAAAGGGGGCATTGGGTTCATTGGCTATTATCTGGAAGGCCGACAGGAACTGCACACAGGGCACTCCAGTTCGCTGGCCACCTGGTCTGAGGCTCAGAGACAGCTGGTGGAACCGAGCAGAGACAAAACCGCCACGGCTTGACCCTCGCTACCAAATCTATATCATACATGTATGCGTGTTCACTCGCAGCCTCTCTCTCCCCCTCTCTGCTTCTACCATACATAGCTGCAAAGACAGAGCACACGGGGGAGCTGGAGGGTTGGGGCGAAGGAGAAAATCAGTTGTTGCTATGGAGACGACAGGCAGAGAAGAACTAGGGCTGTGTGCTGGGTGGGGGCGGAGGGGTGCTTAGTGTCAGCTTGGAAACAGTCTTGCGGCCTCTGCACCTGCACCACACTGTGCATGACAAGCTGCAGGAAGCTGGAGGACAGGAAGTACATGAGTGAGCATCACTCAAAAAAAAAAAAAAAAAGTGTAAGGCAATAAAGCGAGGTCTTTACAATGGGAAACCCTAACATGGCTATTTTTGACACCAAGGGGAGGGGGCTAAACTGCAGGCAACCAATAAATCACCAGTAACAACAGGACGTCCTTTAAAGAGGATGAGGTTGGCTACTGTTGAAATTTTGATTAAGTTAAAGAAATCAGGGGTTGCAAAAAGGAAATGCTTGCGAGATAAGATGGCAACTACTATAACAATCACAGGGCTGTTTGTGTGTTCAGGGTGAGTCTTAGCTAACATGAGGAACATGACGTGGAAAAGCATTTAAAAAAACAAAACCCTACAGACAACATTGACTTACTTTGCCCTTGTTGCTCGTCTTGTTTTTGCTGCCCTTCGGCCGTCCTCTGGGCCTCTTTGGAGTGGGTGAACCACTGGCCTCCTGGAAAACCAAGACAGTCAATCATAATGTTAGCATGACAAAAAAAAACAAAAAAACAAACAGCAACACTAATTTTTCAGTTTATTTTTAGATTTGTCGGTTCGAGTCAAACGGTGAGTATTCTCCTACATGACACTAAGTCGACTAATTCAAGGTCGGTGTAACTGACACGTACTTAAAGGCTGACAGGTGGTCAGTGCCACAGGTTGCCATGGTCTGGCATGAAAAACTCACCTCATGAATTTAGGAGAACTCCAGGTTAAAATACAACACACGCAGCCATATTTGGATGTGATGTGACCCAATATTTGCCATCAAACCAAACATGCAAAAGGGGCCGAGTGAGATAAGGCATTTTAAGTGCGAGATAAGGCATCTTATTCTTGTGATAATTTGTGGCTGCGAGCTATGTCATGGCAGACTCATCTCCTGTTGCATTACCACCATGTTTACAACCACAGCTCATAGCAACCGAGCAATTCAATACGAAAACACAGGGCGTTGAGTGACAGCTATATGAGCCATTCTGTGCTTTGACTCTGCCATGTCATCCATTAAATGACGAGCAGAGGTGGGCAGTGAGGGGGGTTAAAACCGGTTTAAAGGTGTTGGATTACAGGTTGCTTACAATCCAACGAAACTCACAGGAAGTGTGTCGAGGATGTCTACATTTACACTGACCAGGGTGAGCAAATGTTCACAAGGGCTTGTTACAGCCATGTCTGGAGTCTTCCATTTCATAGTAGGATCAGTGAAATGCACATATGACTATCTTACCTGCAACCACCTGGACTTAAAAACATGCTTTATTCTACTTCCTTTAAAAAAGGTGGATCTTAATTTAGCAGATCTGGGTCAGTGATATTTTAATAGTCATGCAAACCTCTTATAATGACTTTGTAAATATGCAAATAGTGAAATAAAAAATTTTAATAATAGCACTACTCACGTCAGAGGATTTTACCTGGGGCTGCTTACGGGGTCTTCCACGCCCCCTCTTCTCGGTTCCCTCCTTCTCTTTCGGTGAGACTGTCCCCTTGTCGCTCATGTTTGCTTAGCTTTCAGACCTAGGAAATAAATCACACTGGTCAGACGCACAAGAAAGACAAAGTGTCGGGTTTACGCACAGTAAATACCCGGGGCCATTAAACTCACTGACCGCAACATTTATACAAAAAACCCGTACATCGATAGCGTGTTTAACTCAATTAATCCGCGCTGATTTCCAGGTTATTTCCGTCTCCATTACATGGTACAAACAAGGGATTGACACCAAACCGGCTCCGATGATAAAGCAAAGCCTCAGTAGGCGGTCAGAGGCCTGCACAGACCTGCAAAGGCGGCTCGACTGAAACCCGGGTTTGCAGGCCCGATTTCGGTTCGACTAGTCCGGTAACGAGGCCTTGCACATGAGAAACTATCCCCACGGCATGTGTGCACGCCGGGGGCCGCGGAGGGAGATTACCGCCGTTACGCACACAATAGCCGGCACGCGCTTCCTCCATTAAGGTTAAAATTCTTCAAAAACCTTGCACTAAACGATTTAAAAATTATATATATATTTTAAATTTTATTTTAAAAACGAAGAAGGAAGGAGTGTAGGAAATGCAAAACCAAGGGGTTGAACCGAAAGCGACGGTCGGTGGCGGGAGAGGGAGGGGAGAAAAAAAAAAGACCGAGCGAGAGCAACAAAAGGCGGATTCAAATCTCCGGCGTGCAGCCTCTCTTCTCCGGAGCTCCTGGAGAACACATTAAAGCGACTAGTGCATGCAAAGTTAGCTCAGTCGACGTCGGTTTACTTGCACTCACCTCCTTCAGTAGGAAATAATAATAATAAGGTGAAATGTTTCCTTTAAGCCTGGCTGGTTATACCCGGTTAAAAAGCCTTGCACAGATCTATAGGCTACAGCTTTTATTCGTCAGACAACGCACAGCCCGCCCCTTTAAAATCCCAGCTCGTGCAGTGTTTAAAAACACACTTATGAATCGGAAATAATAATACAAAAAATAAATAATTGAATTTTTTTTTTTTAAATGTGTGTGATATTTACCAGCAGGTTGAGGAGTTTATTCCAACGCCGTCCTAAATATAGCATGTGCGTCTTGTCTCCTGCAGATAAAGGAAAAAGGCGCCAGCCAGGAGGAGTTTTGGGGGCAATTTAAAGAGCCGCCCTCATGGGAGAAGAAACACTGGAGGGCGGAGATATGATAAATGGGCCACCAACAGTACTGGAGGAGCCCACACCCCCTCCTTTTGGGCCCCTCTCCCCCCAGGTTGATCCCAAAACACCCAACAAATCTGCAACAGTTTTTTTTTTTCCCCCAACTCTACAAAATAAAATATATAAAATACAATATGGCTGATGATGTATGAGTTTACCATCCTGCCATTTAAAAAAAAAAAAAAGCCGTTTCCATAGAGATGAGTAAAAATGGTGAGTGAACTGTGACCTCTTTCCCCCCCTCTACATAAACAAACACTTTTCCAAACTGGTACAAAGCTTTCTCTAAAATGTTATCCTGTAGGACCATTTGCAAATATTTCACCTCGTGTTTTCATGCTAAATAAAGTAAACGTGGGTGTGTAAATAAAACAGCAGGTAAAAAAAAAAACTAAAAAATGGAGTGTAGGTGTGGTACACGTTGCAAGGTATTTTTCAGGATTTTATTAAAGTTATGGAACTTCAAGGTAATAAGGTGCAGAAGTCCTAAAAGGATATGGAGATTTGGTTCCATGATGAATGCTCACACCCTTCATGGAAAAAAAGAGACAAATGCTCACAACCAATATTAATTTAACCCTACCCCTAAACTAGGGGGTGAACATTTGTTCGCATACCATAGATTCAACCCACTACTTTAAAGTCATGTAAGTGAATGTTTGTGATTTTCAACAACAAAATTTAGTTGAAATTCTATCCACAGGCTTTGGTTATATTCATACTGTATAAGCTTTAAATCACCAGCATTTTGATTATTAAGTCTAATTGAACATTTAACATTCAATGTAACACAAATAATCAAATGTAATGCAATATGAATTACATTATAGCACTTTTTCTGGGGGGGGGGGGGGTCACCACAAATGAA
>JAPTYR010000029.1:12435665-12445920 GCA_029814505.1 Siphamia roseigaster | reverse complement strand
TTTTTTGGTATGTTGTATATTTGCAACAGTAGGTGTTAAGAGGTTAATGGCAATAAAAAAAAAGATCAGAAAGAAGAACTGGAATTGACAGGTCAAAAGAAAACCAACTGAAAAACAGATAAATGAACTTACTTAACTTGGACCTTAGATTTCTAAGAAATTAAAGCGACCCCATAAACTGAGTTAAGATGGCATGCAGCAAAGGTCAAGGTAATCCAGCCATCTTGGAAAGTGACCTTTATCTGAATTTTGCCCTTTTCACAGTCTGCCTCTGAATG
Source organism: Siphamia roseigaster (assembly GCA_029814505.1). Taxonomy (NCBI): domain Eukaryota; kingdom Metazoa; phylum Chordata; class Actinopteri; order Kurtiformes; family Apogonidae; genus Siphamia; species Siphamia roseigaster. The sequence goes on along the minus strand of JAPTYR010000029.1, from coordinate 12,445,642 downwards.
AGCGGTGACACCTTCATGATCAGAGTTTTATGCTGTGTAGGTTTCAGAAAGTTTTAAGAAACGCACAAGTTTCTCTGAAAACCACGTGATACTACTCCAGCTCAGAGTAGTAGCACCCATAGGCCCCACGCAGCTGTGGGTTCACTGAAGTAAAAAATAGCGCAAAGTGGTCCAACGCCGGACGTGTAGTCTTTCCATTAGATGACAGGAGCGCACATGGTGGCGCAGGCTCAGCCAGTGGCGGCTGCTGATCGGCCCCTCCACTCCTCCTGTCTCTTCCTGAATGGACGAACACGCTGCCCACGGTGCACGCCCCCTCTTTCCCATCTTCAACTCTCGCTCCACATCAAGTGCTCTCTGCTGTTTTTCGGGACTTTAATGTGCGCTGATTGAAACCGGGCCGATCCGTGCAGCCGCATAAAAGGAGCGATCCGACTAAAAAAAAAAAAAATCACCGTTCCGTGCGCTCTCCGGGTTTTGTTGACCCACCGCTCCTCTGTTCATCACCTCTGTGCCTGTCGAGAACATTGTGTCCTTTGTGAGAGGAACATGACAGCCAAGCATCGGAAAGGGAAAAGCAATCACAAACATGAAGATAACTTCTTCAAAAACGAAATTATGGAGTCAGAAGTCCGCGCAGGGGGGAATAATTCCACCCTGCTATTGGTTTTATTTCTTATTGTTGTGATTGGAGGTCTGACTGGCGCATGGGTCTGTTTCCAGCAGCACCAAACTTTAACCTACTTGACAGACAATCTCATGGGTTTGCAGATGAAGATAGTGAAACTACAATCCTCTCATGAAGAAGTAAGACTGTCAAGTGGCAAGGTAAGGACTCAAATAATTAAATAAATATACATAGCCTATATAAAGCAGCCACTACCTGTGGGAACATAATAGACCCCCATGCGTAAAGAGCGCACGGCCTCCTTAGTCCGTTATAACGCATTGTACAACTCGTCCCATTTTCATCAGCTTCTTATTTTTCCCAGTCACTTTCATGATATAAGAAAAGCCACCACCACATGCCAACGGTGCACGTTGCAAGTTGCAAGTAAGGAAAGGGAAGAAGTTCAGGCCTCTATCAGATTTCAAACTGCCAACACTCTGACTGGAGAGAGCACAAAACGATGCTATTTCTAACATCTAGACAGCTGCTGACGTTTGTAATAAGGATTATCCTTGACCTACAACCAGCAATGACATTGATTTGGTCAAAAACCTAGATTTTGTATATCTATAATGTTTTAAAGTTCTCAGGTGGTAATGTGTATTAAAATGTCACTAATGAACATGCTGCCAAAATAATAGTACACAACATAGAAATGTGCCAGGGTTAAATTTAGTCTGTGGTTTTGATACTGAACACCACTTCAGGGGCTGTTAACAGACCTTCAGATGGATTGAAGAAACCACTTGGTGATTTTTTTATTTCTTTATTTCCAATGAATAAATTGAATTGAAGCTGAATGAATGAGCTGGTCCTATAGTTGATATTCCCGTTCATGCTCTGTGCAACTATACCTGCAAGGTTCACATTCCACTTTTCTGTGCTTTAGGCAACTTTGAGGAAGTGAGCAAGATTCTTTAAGTGCAGAGGCAAAACAAACTTGCTCTTCCTGCTGCTTTCCCCATAAATGTCAGCTCCACCTTCCAATGGGGCTTATGGCAAGTTAGTGTTTGAGAAGCTAATGCAAAACCACGTAGGCCTGCCAGCTCAGTCTTGTTTTAGAAATATTTTATGCATCAGCAGAAAGTCAGTCTTTGTGACTCATAAAGGTTTACCAATTCACAAGTGTCTAGCTAATTAGATGAGTTTCCAGGGAAGAACAGATGCCTTCTTGTGCAACTTTATTTCTTTACCGTGTAGTTCATTGGAAATAGGGGTCAACTGACAGGACCACATGTAATTAGACGTGTTCTGATTAGATACTGCATTACAACTTTAGACGGTCTGGTGACAAAAACTGGAATATAAGGAGAAGTTGGACAAGTATTCTCCAAAATGACTGCTTTCTGACACTGTCAATGTCTGAATTGTAAGTGCAATGCTAAAAATGAGTAATACAATGGTTCAAGTGTTTAGAAGTATTTCTTGATTTTTAGTGATACCTAGTGGTGAGGTTACAGATTGCAATCAACTGAAAAATCCCCCACCACCCCCTCAAATGACTACTAAAAACACTCAGGTCCACTTTTTACAGCCAGTGTTGTATTAACTCTGCTTCACAGTCAGACATAGTAACTGATGGTAAACTACCCTAAGGCTGAAAAACTAGAACAAATATTATGGGCTACTGTAGAAACAAAGCAGCTGAACATACTTATGAATACTTTATTCCTCTTCTGCAGTTAGTTCCCCAATAAAACCCTCTAAATCTTGGACAATGGCTCTTTTAAGATACTTTTACCCAGTATGATGGACACAGTGTCATTATTATTAAAGGTTTATTATTCCCATAAAAGACTATAGAATTTCCCATGAGGACCACATTTGTACACTCATAGTTTTTCAGTGTATAAGCATTTTGTAAAAGGATTTTGTATTTATGCATTTGTATTTACAGGAGAATGTCTATTGGCATTAGTTGCAAAGAACAAGATGCATGCACCCGGGTTCAGCAGAGAAGCTAATTTGCATCTGTAGTTGTGGATAAACGACCAACATAACAAAACATCACTTGGATTACAATGTACTAATATACGCATTATTGCAACTTGTCTAATAAGTAAATATTCAGTAACTGACTCGATGTCACCCTGTGTGTGTGTTGTTAAAGCAGCAAATTTCAGACAGCCTGGAGAGTCGCCTAAACTCACTGGAGGAGTCGTACTCACTGGCTCAGAAGCAGGTAGGCATGGCCTTAGCGACGGCCGAACAACTCAAGACGTCCGACCTTCCTGCTCAGGTGTTGTCGCTCCACACTGAGATGAAAACTCGTCTGGCTGAGATGCAACAAGCTACTGTGTCTGTGGAGCAGCTGAGCCAGGTCCAGACCATGCTGAATGGGAAGAGCGAGGACTTTGAGGGTCTCAGGCTTCAGGTGGAGGCGTTGGCTGCACTGATCGCCGAATTATCGCAGAAAGTTGAGGTCTTAGCGGGGAGCCTGGGAGAGGCAGAATCCAGACTGGAGGATAAGTCTGGAGAGGTGGCCATGCTGACTGAGGCTCTGGATGGACAGGCGGCTGAAGTGCTCAGATTGAAGGAGCAGCTGGACGTCTACCAGGGTCATATGCAGGCCAGCACCCCGGAGGAAACCCCTGCCAGGTAGGTTGGGAGGGGGGGAAAGCACCAGTTTCCAGTCCTGCGGAAAAAATAGCTCCCCTCCTCTGACCCATAAGTTCATGTTGACTTTATCAAAGCCTTTGTGTCTGCCACTGTCTGTGTGTTACTCTAGGCCGGTGTCAGAAGGCCTCATATTCGCACTGTGACATGACTTTGATCTGTACAAACATTCCCACTGTATTGGTGATTTCTTGACCTGGACGGTTGCGTACAGCTTTCCTTTCGTGAGTGATCTCCACTGTTTAAAGCTTATGTAAACATCAGGGATATGTCAAACACGAGATATTGTCACCCATGTTATGAAGGCATTGCTTTTAGTTTAGATGCTGTGGGAAAATGAGGCCATAATGTCAGGAGCTGCCATGTTGCTTTGGTGATGCGTTTAGAAGCTGTAGAGTCAATCTCCCAAAATAAAATATCACAAGTTTTAGTTAGATCTGAAAAATGAGTCAGTTGGAGATGCAGAAGTCTAGTTTATTCTGTTATTGCGGAATATTTACTCAGTGATGCCAAAAATATCCTACAGACTGAAGCCTTTTAAGTATAGTTGTATACCACAATGTAGAACCCTGGAATTGAAGAATAATTAATAGGTATTTTGCTGTAATTCTGTCTTTCAGTGAGTTGCCTGATACTGAACTGTCACCACAGGCCATTGAGGAGGAGCAGCTCGATGCGGTATGTCAGAATATGTACAATTACACCTCAGCAATTCATAGCTCACCTGGAGAAAACACAAGTTAGCCATGTGACCACCTTTCGTGAGCAAACACAATGAGATAAATTCTTATTGAAATGACAATTAGGATTATGGTCACATGTGGGGGGAAAAAACTAGCAAGCAAGCAAGGTTTATTTGTGTAGCACAATTCAGACACAGGGCAATTCACAGTGCTTTACAAAAATAGAAAAAGAGGCAAGTTAAAAATGCACAATTACAGTTAAAACACAATCAATAAAACATAAATGTCAATCAATTAAAATAAAATAAAAGGTCAGACTGCAGACAGAACCCTTTCAGTTACATGCATGTTTGAACAGAACAGTTTTTAGCCTGGATTTAAACACTGTCAGAGTCGAAGTCTGTCTGACGTCATCAGGAAGACAGTTCCAGAGTTTGGACGGTTCCAGAGCTTAGACTGTTCCAGAGTTTGGACGGTTCCAGAGTTTAGCTGCATGGAACTAAAACACAGCTTCACCATGTTTAGTCCTAACTCTGGGATCCAGCAACTAGAGAGGAAAACCTTTAGAAATATACAAATATAATAGATGTATTAGTGTTATACAACAGGATGTTAGCATGCTTAAACACACCATTTATCACATACACTGATCTCTTTACTATTTTTGTTCTGTCGGCGCCCATGGGAAACCATAATGAGATCTTCATCCTATTAGTTGGCGGGATCTAATTACCTGCTGTGGATACTCTGATGAATTCCTTGATATTTCACGCCTATAGTCACAGTGTGAATTGTGTTCCATCTGTCAAGTTTTCTGGACTCCAAACTAGGGATGTTCCGATCTGATGTAAACATCGGTATCGGCTGCTGATCTGGCATTTTTTTAGAAGATGTGATCAGATGAAGTCATGAGATTGGGCTGATCTGGGCCCGGCTCTGGGAGGTAGTAAACAAATGTTCTACTCCCTCAAATTAAAATTCCCAAAGGTAGGGAAAAGGAAAATTAGCCGCACATCAGTGAACACAGAGGAATTAGTCAAGCATCTAGAAGTTTTACTTTCATTCTGCGTGTACTCATTTAGAGGTACGTGCTCACTGTGAATGATGATAGCATACCATTTCCTTAATAATGTCCCAAAAGCTGACTTTACAAATGAAGGTCCCCCAACGATTTGGAAAAAAATGCACCATCTGGTGTCAAAATATGACATCATGTTGCCTCAAGGTAAGTGGCATGAAGAAAGATAATTGTTAGATAATTGATATGAACTCAACTTGAGCTACATCGACCAGATCGTGACAGAATAATGGTCAGAGAATCTATTTTTTCCCCCTCACAAAACTCCACCTAGTGAATGAAAATGCCACCATATGAACAGTGGATGGTAGCCAGAAAATTGATATTTGTAAGATGATAAATATGGACCAAATTTTATCTCAGTTGGCCTTTTATTGCTTGATTTATGTTAAAAAAAAAAAAAAACTTTTTTAAACTAGAGCACCTCCATGTAGATGACATAACATACTTATCGGGAAGCTGAAATCCATAGGATTCTTCCACCAGAGGCCCCCTGTTATTAATAACTTTCCCACAGACATAATAACAATTGCAGGCCACAAACATAATATATCATTTCCCACAAACATAATAATTATTAGCCTACTTTTGTGGTGATTTATCACTTTTGTGGGATGGTAAAAATCTTCATTTTCCAAGATTGTAATAACTTCCCTGATATGTAATATACATTATTATATAACATACATTTAAGTAAAGCATGCATGAAGTGGAGAAACAAAACAAATGAGGAAACATTTTGTAGAGGTTTTATTATCTATTTATTAGTCTGAAAACTCAACACAAGCAATGCCTCAATATCCACAGATTTAAACTGTTCTATAAACACATGGTCTGGTCACAATCTAAAGGATCTTAATTCTTATCATTGTTACCATTGTGGTAAGTAATTATTTTTACGATGCAAGTTAATAGTTAACAGTTCCTATGGTAACACCACCTTGAATAGACATTGTTCATATATTTTGTCTTTTTGCTTTGGTTTCGCACATTTTTTTGTTGTTGTTCTATAATTCAGATATTCATTTTTTAATAATCTCTATTGGCCTATTTTTTGTTGTCCTGTTTAGAAGTTCATAGACGGGAGAAAGTATTGAAATCTCTTTATATCAGCTACTGATGAGAAATGGGGGTGGGATTTAAAAAGTTTTTCTTCTTCCCACTCCTTTTCGAGCATAAATGAATGAATTGATTTATTGTATGTTTATGTATTCGGTAGAATGTCCGCATTATTTGATAATGTTGTATGCAGTATGCTGTAGTTTGTTTGATTACTTGCTCGAAACAAATAAGAAAAATTAAAATTAAAATAATTATGAAAACTTCAGTATGAACTGGATATTATTTATTCCTAACGACTATAATAGAAGTCTGTGATTGAACCATGAAAATTTAATGTCTGAATATGAATATGATAACAGGGGAGCAGGTAGGAGTGAACTGTGGGAAAATAAGGCATTTGTGGTTGGTGATTGTTATTACATTTGTGGGATTATTACATTAACAGCTGCATATTGTTATTACATTTGAGGTTTATTATGTTTTTAGGAGTTATTGAATTTGTGAGGTTGACATCCCTTATGCTGGTTATCAAGAGATAAGAAATCCAACCTAATCTGTCCTAGTTATCACATTCATACAAAGTATATCTAGTGGTGTCATTTGGGGTAAAACCATTTTATCCCAAAAACGTAATTTCAGGAATACAGCGTATACTCTGGACTATAAAGTGCACCTGACTATAAGCCGCTCTCACCCAATCTCCAGCGTCTCAGCATCGATTCAGTGATGTGAAGCTTACGTGGGTTCGACAGCTGGATTGGTTGCTAGTGTGTAAAACGTAACTTAGCCACGTCGTTGTTATAACTGAGGGTTCATAGCATTGGAAATAAGTAGCACCTTACAGTCTGTAAAATATGGTATAGAAATATAATGAAAACAATGATTGTTTTTTGTGCCACAACCTGCTCTGTGATTAACTGGTAACATGTCTAGGATGTACTCAATATTTGCCAGTGGTAGCTGGAATATGGTCCAGCACCCCACAACCCTGCAGAGGATTAAGCTATTTAGAAATTGATTGAATACAACCTCCTGGCTACAATAGCGGCACCTAAGCCCCATCCTGATACACTGATGCTTCTTTAAGGCATAGGATGAGCCGTTATCTGAGCTTGAGTATGCTGAATGCATCTACATACCATCCAAAATGTGTCCAGGTGGTCTGAGACAAGCTTATGATCAAACCACAGCCAAAAGTAACTCCAAGAAAGCAGGCTCTCACAGCAACCTGGAACAGAAATCAGGAGAAACCAAATAAACCTGGATCAAACAGCCACATGAATAAAGATGACAGGCTTATACATAACTCTAAATTCACATGTAGGTGTAATGAGACATGGGAAGCCAGTGTCACATATGGAAAGACAATGTCCTACATGTGCCAACCAATCATAGTTTTCAAGCTCCTTTCCTCCCATTATTGTCAATTCATACTCGTACGTTTTTACAAGCTGAAACATGAATCAAAATAGCATTTTCTTTTATAAGAGTAACAGCATAATCACAATACCCACATCACAACAAGCATCAGACATAGGCTAATAACTGATTAAGAATGGTGACTATGGTTGTTACACCCACACATATCGACTCATTTAATCACATGACAGAAACTCAATGCAGTCGGGCTATTTCCAGTTTCTTTTTCTACATTACAAATCTCATACCCGACCATAAAAAAGTGTCAATATTCAAATAATCCTTCAAATGTTAGTACTAAGAAAGTGATCAGCTTTGGAGATATTAGTTGTTGAAAAGCGTTCTTTTTTCAATGATTAATATTCATTTAAGGTTAAAATTACAGTGTCTATCCTGTATTTTTGGATGATCAGTAGAGATTTCAACTCAAGAGCTTTGAAAATTAAACAACTAAAAAGCTTAGAGACACAAATTCATCTAAAAAGGCTAAATGGAGTAGAGTTTTCCAACTTTCCACAAGGATTTACAAAATAATAAACTATATTATCAAACAATATCATGACATATGGACTTGTTCTGTTGAGAGTTATCATGGAGTGCTGTCTATCTTTGGCATGAGAGTTGGTAAAGTTGCACCATGTGTTTATTCTGTTACGTATGTTGCTATCCTCTCAAGGTTATCTTTAGATCAGAAACCATCCTGTTCAGTGACATACACAGCACTCGTTCCAGATGTTTAATTTGCTGCATGCAGTAAAACACTACAATGTACTGACAACAGCTGAGTTTGTTTCATTTTTTCTGTAACAGAATGAAAAATCCCTATCTGGTTTACAAGAAATACCGTGTAGGAAATAGGCCACAGCAGCATTACTTGGCTTACGTTTCTATTTAGGGCACATAAATACGAGCTGCCTGGTTCTTCCCGAGCTAATGAGCTTAGCTACCTAAACACAGAGCTCTAACTGTAGCTAGCTGGCGACTTACCCATCATTAGCAGCGGAACACTTAAGTTTACATTGTTTAAAGAAGTCGTGTCATGTTCCGCAACCTTAAAATACATGTGGTAAATGCTGTAATTCACTTCGGAACAAAACTGTCGTATAAATGTTTGGTCTAAATTAAGAAGAAAACCTCAAAGCCAGCCAGAAAGTTCGCTAGCCACTGTTAGTGCTTACCTTGTACAGTGGTCCCCTGTACACGATTAGCAAGAGGCCGTTGATAACTGCAATATGGAAGCAAATCGCAATTTTTCCGGGAGTCTCTGTGAGGTAATCAAAGACCCAGTCGAGATGTCCAAACCAGACTCGGATCAATGGAATTACTAAAACGCTAAGTCCTAAAACAAAGCCTTTTACACTTACTCTTCCTTCTAGCCCTAACTTACTGCCTGCCATGATGGAAGTCCTGAGATACAGGAAGTATCGCGATAACAGAGTGTCCGTCTTCGTGATGTGTCTATTTCATTTAAATATATTTCAACACACTGAATCGAACATCATCATAGACATTATCATTACATATGATGTCAAATATTGATAGACTTCAAAAATCTTTTACCCTCTCTGGAACTAAAAAATAATTTATTTGCTCTATTTTCTCAACATAAAACTATCTAGGCTTTAACCCAAATGTAAAAATGTGGTATTCGTTCATATAGCCCAGGGGGGAGAGTACTTAATGAACGAAACGTTGAAATAATTACACGGAGAGAAATATGCAGATCACTGACAAACTTAGATACATTAGATGTTATGTCTGTGCCTGTAAAATGGTCAATAATTGATTATTATACTATTTTTAAATGTAATTTTTTGGATTCATTCAAGTGGTTTGTATTCTAATACAGTGTTAATACACACACACAGACAGACAGACAGACAGACAGACAGACAGACAGACAGACAGACAGACGTATAACAGGGTATGCTGTCATATCAAAATCCAAGGTCATGACTCTTCTTTGCTTGACATTGTTTTTGTGTAATTTTCCATGTTAATCACAATAAATAAAGACTTTACATTAACCACAGTCCAATTTTGATGACATTCATAAGAATTCATTTACACTTTCAGAACAATATCACAAACAAAAAAATGGTGCCAGTCATAACAAACCCCACACCTCATCTCATTTTTGGCATCAATCCAGGTGATGTCATCGTGTCTATGCATGTGCTGATGTCAGCATATCAATTGCTGTGTGTGTGTGTTTTATAAACATTTGTCCGTTATAAGTAAATGGGAGGAGAAAAAAAGATTTAAAAAAATGTATTAAAAATTTTAACTTTGACCTACTGTTCCCAAAATGTAACATCTATTCTAGATCAATCACAATCTAGTATGAATTCAACGAACAGTTTTGGTTGTAGAGTAGAAAGAAAGAAAGAAAGAAAGAAAGAAAGAAAGAAAGAAAGAAAGAAAGACAGAAAGAAAGAAAGACAGAAAG
>JAPTYR010000029.1:12401139-12416335 GCA_029814505.1 Siphamia roseigaster | reverse complement strand
CTTCTCCAACAGGGGTCTTCAACCCTAGTCCTGCATGTTTTAGATGTAACACTACTCCAACACACCTGATTTAAATGATCAGCTCCTCATCAAACTCTGCTGAAACCTGATAATGACCCATTGGTTTGAACCAGGTGTGTTGGAGCAGGGTTACATCTAAAACATGCAGGATAGTGGATCTTGAAGACCCCTGTTGTACAACATTAATTCACCAGGAAAAACCCATGGAGTTTAACAAATAGCAGTGGATGGAGACACTTGGCTAATGTTCAGTTATTGATGTATCTTACTAAAAAATGTATATTACTGATATAATAATGCTCAACTTTAATCTGAGCTTTTATCAACACCTGTGTGATCGGTGAATTAAACACAGGTAAATAGAAAATACAGAGGATAATATTATCATTAAATGGTGATAAATTACACTGTAAAAATGACTGTAGAATTAACAGCAGAAAGTTTGTTAAAATTGCAACAAAAAACCTGTAAATTAATATATAATGCAAAGTTGTTGTAAATTTAACATTTTAATGCATGTAAATTGAGCATTGAAGGTCAAAAAACTAAAGGAAGAGCTAGGAATTGAACTACCAACCCTCTGGTCATTGGATAATCTGCTCTACCAACTGAATCAGTCAAATTTAGGTTGTTAAATGTTGTTTACTTTTTTATTCATTAAAAAACAAAGGATGTTATTTTAACATTGTGTTCTTGCAATTTAAATGGCACCGCATTATTTTTCAATTTAGTTTTATTTTAGCCAAACAATAGGAATGCATCATTTCTACATATAAGTCTGCTTTTGTTAACCTACTCTTCCTGCAAAAACTACTGTATTTGATTTAACACAAATCTTCAAGAAACAACTTTACATTGCATTTTCACTTGATTTTTAAAAAAATGTATATTGCAATTTTACAATTTTTTTTTGCTGTTAATTCTAGTCATTTTTTTTTACAGTGTACTTAAAGGTTAAAGAATTTCATTTGAGTTGGCATGAAAGTGGTGCTGGGTCTTTATGGGTTAAATGTGAAATAGATTGATAGTTTTTGAGGGGGATTCATGCAGCACAAGTACCTCCTGTTGACACCGTGTAACACTCAGAGTACAACATATCCTCTCCATCACACTGTGGGGTGTACGGAGTTACTTGACAGCTCTCGGTTGTTGATGGCTCCTCAGTTAATACTGTACAGCTGACCTTCCAGGACACAAGCTGCTGCAGCCCCCTGGCTCTGGACTCCACCTCCCCTTTTCCCCCGTCCACATCAGTGGACAATTTTAGCCCTCAGTGCAGAGTCCGTCCATAGCAGAGCCCCTGGCAAACTGCCACAGAAAGCTGCCAAAGCTGAAGAGAGCAGGGGGGTGGGGGTAGAGGTACTGGGAGGGTGACCAAGCAGGGAAAGAAGGAGAGAGAGAGAGAGGGAGGGAGGGAGATGGGGTGAGTGTTTATAACTTTGGGAAACATAGGAAGAAGCAGCACAGGGAACAAACTTTTCCTTCTTGGCTGCTTTCTTTTGGACTTTTCACATGGCAACAAAGAGCGCAGTGTTGACAGAGTGAAGACAAGTGATGGTCGTTTGTTTTTCTAGTTAAGGAGTTATTTCTCACTTTGAATTCATCTCTAGGGATCATTTGGTTTGGCTGATCTTTTCATTTGCTTTATTGGCTGAGCTTTTGAAGAGTCGAGATCCTAAATCAGAAACCCTTCCAGGCTCATGGGAGTGTGAAGCTGGACACACACACACACACACACACACAACCACCTGTTGTTGGTGAGGATTCCCCAGGAGCTCGGTCATGGGCATCTGCGTCACTCTTGGTTGAGAGAATCTGTGCAACTGAGCAGCTGTTATCGGGTTGCCTCTGTGAATGTTACAGTAGAAGTTGATCTGCCTGTCCAGGGTAGAAAGAGGAGATGTCATCCTACTACCCACGCTCCAAGGATCTGACTCGCACCAGGAAGTCACTGACAGATTCCCCACCGTCCTCTCCGTCACTCACTGACAAAAACTACAGAGTAAGACCACAAAGTTGTTTTGTTTTTTTTTCTTCCCAGTGATTTAATGAGAAGGGAGTGTAATTGACTTATCTGTGTAATTTCCAAATATAATGCATCAATTGTCACATGTTTAACTTGGGTGTTTTTGTGAATTTTCTCATCTTTGTATTGTTTCTAAAGTAACTATTGTAAAATCTAAAAAATGTGAAATTGTGAATTTTATGCTGAATTAATTTGACACAAAATGACAAGACCTCAGAATAAGACATTTATTTTCCAAGGATTCATTTCATGTTATGTTATAGTAAGTTTTTTTTGCTTTGTCTTTCATCCCTGATGCACTGCTTACTTAAACTTAGTCTCTTCTGATACAGTATTTTTTCTACAGCATTTGCAACACTTTTCACATTGCATGTAAAATATAATGGACTGTTGTGCTGATATATATACATGCATACACACACATCAAGAACAAACCAAACTCAAATTGCTTCTCCTCCATAAATTTTGTAGAAATCCAGTTCCAATATGACTTGTTTTAAAGGTAATATGTGATGTAGTATTGGTTAAGGTGATTCTTTTTAATTTCTTTCTATGTAGCACTTTGAGGTTCTGTTGAATGAGAAGTATTTATAAATGCAACGTATTATATCCAAGTACTTCCACTCCAATTAAAACCAAAACAACCAGTTGAGCTGACGTGTTGAAGCAACATTTGCTCTGAAGCTTTGAGACTTTGACCAAACTTTCTGGAAAAGACTTTTGGACTGAAACATTCCTTCTGCAATTTCCTGTTATTTCTTTCTGTCTAAGTGGCTTATTCTCCTGGGCGTTGTTTGCTCTGTTGTTTATGTCAGTGCATCAGACTGAGCTGTGTGACAGCCTGTTTAAAGAGACAGAAAGAAGTGAAAACTATATAGGCAGCATGATTCTGTTTCGCAAGATGCTGCTGTTGGTACGATGCCATACAACGCTACAGAAGCACTTTCTTTATAGTCCAGTTGCCACTAACTCTGGATGCTGTCATACTTTGCTATCTTAAGAGTTATCAGGGTGAAACTCTGGCATTAATTTTCCATGATGTCAGTCCGATGTGAATTTGCATCGTGCTTTCATGGGAGAGAAAACGTAAAAGGAGGTGGAATCTGGTAGATGGGAGTATTTTTAGCACTTGTCAAAATGTTTTGATGCAAGCTAGGTCCTCCTTTGGTTAAAAAATACAATGTGTGTTACAGCTGTTGGCATCAGGAAAAACATTCTAAACAGCAACACATTTGAGTCTGGATGAGACCTTACTTTAGAGAAGTGTGTGTGTACTCATGAGGATGAAGAAGCAGGAAAATGTGAGCAGTGGCCAGAAGGGCTGAGACACTGTATGAGTGTCTGAAATGAGGAAAGGTGGGTGAAGAAATGTCCTTTACACTGCAAAAATCAGAATCTTACCAAATATATTTTCCTAAGTCAAAATATTTCACCACACCTAATATAAGACAATCATCTAGAGTAACTTTTCAGTGAGATAGAAGAGCTCATTTTTAGACAATCGGATCTTGGAAAGTCCTATTTAAAGAAATCTTAGATAATTTTCACTTGTTCCTTTTTTTTTAATATATATATATTTGAGATTCTTTGGCTTAATTCAAGCAAAAAAGTGTATCTCTAAGCTTTCTTGAAATAAAAATCAATTGTGTAGAAGGTTCTTATGTTACTTTTTAGGTGATTGTTTCATTTTCAGTGTGAGATTTTGACCATAAATGAGGAAAAATACACTTTAAGATTTTATTTTTTTGTAGTGTATGCTTGTATCTGTCACTTCCAGCAGGTTTGGATAAGGACTTGGAGTGTGTGTGTGCATATGAGTTTGCTTAGATTTTCCAACTGTGGAGTCCAGTTGGCTCTGAAGGTGTTTAAAAGAAGAAAAAAAAGGTGAGAGGAAGGATGAGGATTGTCTATGAATGCACTGTTGGGTAGCTGCTGTTAACAGTATTGCTCTCCACTGTAAGTGTGAGCTCATGCAGACAGTCTGTATGCGTAGCCCCGGCCTCTGCTCGCTGCGTACGCTGTTCGTCCTGGCAAGTCATTAAACTAGAGGTACTTGTGTTTACAGAGCATGCACCCACTGCAAGGATGTTTCCATCAGTTTGACACCCTGTTGTTTTTCTCCCCTCTACATCTGCTCGGTCTCAAATACTCTACCGAGCTCCATGTGCCACTTCTGACTTTCTATTTTTTCCTAACAAGGGAATCCAATCGGTGCAGCTGCCATCTGAAGTAGAATTTAAGCCATGATTCAGTGCTTGGCATTGATTCAAAGCTCGATGAAGCAGAAATGGTATACATGTAATAATAGGCTCGTATACTACAGGGAATCCTTAATTTTTAAAATGCTATTCACATTCCATCCCCACTGGGCTCATACCAGCTTTTATTGGAATTAAGTTTTTAAGAAAGTAATTTCACTAATTTGTTAATCCTTTGGTGTGAAATAGGTTTGCATGCAGGGACTAATAATCTTGAAAGACTGAGTGGCAAAGGGCTGTTTTTTATGGTTCACGTCCCCACAAGCGCATCTAATGAAAGTGTATTCATATATTAAAAAGAAAAAATAGGTCCCATCATCCCACTTGATTAATGAGTGGATGCCACATCTGATTGCAGGATCTCCACCTTATTGCATGAACAGACTGAAATAAGTAAGAGCTCCATCCTTGGCCCTTTTTTCATCTGAGGTCACGGGGGTCTGTTTTTTCCTGGATAGCTCTGCTTAAGCGCATGACCACATAAGGACAGGCAGCACTAGCTCAGTTGTGTAAACAGTTACTGGGGAATAGCTCCTCTGACGCTACATGAAATATCTCCCATCTTTACAAATGTGTGTGTGCAGGAATAACTGCACGCCGTTCCTTTGGGCATAAATTTCCCTCCAGAGCACATGCTTTAATCACTGTCTACATTTGCTACTTAATAGCTCTGACAACCACACAAGAAGTTTCTAACAAAGTATTTCTAAACAGAAGCATTTACATTCCTTTCTTTTTACAAGAGAACAAACCACATCTCAGTTCAGAAGTTTTCTTGTCTGTGCCAACAACAGATATTATGTCGGCTTCTTCTCTTTTTCGGTCGCTGACTCATCGTAAACACATCCGTGACATTATCCTCTCTTATGCCACATTTATCAGCTGTGACTTATCGACTGTATTTGTTTGGGAGAGAAGTGACTTTTTTTTTTTTTTTTTTTTTTTTTGAAGTCTGTAGGGAGACGTTTTTCACCCGTCATATCCTGTATTCACTGTCTATCACAGCATTAAAAACCAACATCAGTAAAGAGAGATATCTCCAAATATAATGCATCAGTTGTCTCATCTTTAATATATTTAACTTAAAAAAATGGCGTTTTTGTGAATTTTCTCATGTTTGTATTGTTTCTAAAGTAAATGGATTGTAAAATCTAGGAAAATTGTAGAGTTGTGAATTTTATGCTGAATGACTTTGACACAAATGACATGACCTCAAAATGCATAACCTAAAGTTTTATTTTTCAAGGATTAATTTCATATTTACGTCCGTTTTTTTGCTTGGTCTTTTATCTGTGATACAGTGCTTACTTGAGCTTAGTCTTTTATTTCTGATACAGTATTTTTCCCCCACAATATTTATTTCTACAGCGTTTACCACACTTCTCACATTTCACGTAAAATATATAGTGGTATAATTCTGTATTCACTGTTTATCACAGTATTAAAAACACACATCAGTAAAGACAAAAGATATTTCCAAATATAATGTCACATGTTTAACTTAAAAAATTGTTTTTGTGAATTTTCTCATCTTTGTGTTAAAATAACTATTGTAAAATCTAAGAAAAATGTGGAGTTGTGAATTTTTACACTGAATTGGACACAAAATGACAAGACCTCAAAATGCATAACCTAATAAGACATTTTATTTTTCAAAGATTCATTTCATAGTTTTTTTTTTTTTTTTTTTTTGCATAGTCTTTGATCCCTGATACAGTGCTTACTTAAGCGTAGTCTTTTATTTCTGACCAAGATATTTATGTAGCTCCTCTGATTGTGGCCTAATATCCAGACTCCTTGGTGAAATGGAAACAAAACCGTATCCGTGGCGATCACAACAGGCCATCTGGCAGCCACGTAGAATGGACGAGTCATAGGAGAACAAACCTGCCAGGACAGTCTGCTATCAGTCGCTTCCCAGAGGTCATACGACAACCCTTCACACAGGGGATATTTAGCTTCTGATGTCATGATGTCATCTTCATGTGGCAGGCATTTACGTGGTTAAACTAAAAGATTAACCAGCGCACGGGGGAAGTTTGACCTCTGTGAACCCTGTCAGTACAGTGTTGGGTTGAGTTATCTCACTCCTTCATGCTCCTCTTCCCTCTGGAACTCCTCTGAGCACACTGTGATAATTCACTGCAAGGCTTAGTTTTGTTCCCCGTTGTCTCAAAATGGAAAATATCTCACAGCTAAGCCTCTGTTAGTTCTTATCAAGCAAATAAATCTGCAGCTAATAATGACTATCATGGATTTTTTTCATTACACTGCTTTTCCTTTACCTGTGGTACTGGGTGAACATTCTAATGGTTTTTTTTTTGTTTTTTTTTCCCCCTAGCATGAAAGACTGTCAAGGTAAGAGTTTAGCTCTTTTTTTTTTTTTTCTTCCATAGCATTTACTGAAGGGGGTAGAAAATAAGTGGCCTAAATAAGGTTGCATTGTGCAGTGAATATGAATCGTATTGTCCTCAGATATGACTCAAGTGGAGAAACTGCAACAGACAAACCACTGGGTCGAACCAGCTCGTACACGAGGAGGGAGACGAGGCTGGCAGCTCTGAACAGACAAGAGCCAGACTCCTCCACCAAAGACTATAAGAAGGTACTAATGACAAACACAGCTATGTATGGTTACTACAGTAAACTAAAAGGTTTCATATTTTCACCTAAATACACCACAAACATGACTTATCACTCACACAATGAAAGAAAGTGGGGTTAAATAGTGAAAAGGTACACTTTTCTGTTCTATTTTTACCTCTTTAATGTATAGCATTTAACAAGGTGAAATAAACAGCATCTCAGTTCTGTTCTGACTATAAAGAATCTTTTATATTTTCCTGTAATTTATATTTTTATTGCACCCAAATATTTCTCTTCTGCACAAATCTAATTTTAACTAAACAAAGTGGGATTTTTTTTTTTTTTTTTAACCCATTGGCTTGCTTTCAAGGACATGGAAACAAAAAAATACTGAGGGCTAATGCATTGAAAGTACATTGAAATTGTAGCTCTAAGGTGTAAAAGGCTGAATATATTTTGTAAGCCTTACTAAATGTTTTTCATTCTTCCTTCATCTTAAACTCAAAGCTTTTCTTTTCATAAAAATTTAAATCTAACTTAAACTACAACTGTTAATGGAACTTGTAGAATTGGAAAGTAAAAATGGCTGACTGGAACTGAAATAAAAAAACAATAATTTGAAGATTAAATAAAAACCTCCAATCTACTTTAACCAATACAAAAACTCCCTTTTGCTCCTTTATAATTCTTTTGTGGTCTTGACCTACAACATTTATGGATCATTGCAAGGTAAAAACTTGATCCAAGACAGGATGTGTTGTTAGTTTTTTCTGTTTTTTCAGATGTATGAGGAGGCTTTGCATGAGAATGAAAAGCTCAAGACAAGATTAAAGGACAGCAAACAAGAGCTAGCAAAGTTGCGCTCCCAGCTGGAGAAAGTCACTCAGGTAAAATGGCAAATTAAATTCTACTTATACAGCATCTTCACCATTTGGACATCTGAAAAACAGGAAATTGGTGGGATGAAGGTCAAGGATGAGTACTCATTGAGATGTTTATTAATATTACGTTCTTAAGATGTTTTCTGCAAGTAGTTTATGGCAATATTTTGTGTTTCAGAGACAAGACAGGATATCGGAGAGATCTTCAGTACTTGAATCGGAAAAGAGGGTAAGTATCTTGGCAGAATTTTGGTATTTTATTTGCCATTTTGCTCCATCAAGATGGAAGAATTTGTTTTGTTTTTTTTCTTCCCCCCTGACTGTGTTGGATGCATTTCGATGTTTAATGTTTGGGTTTGTGCAGGATTATATTTTCTTATGTCTTTACAGGAAAAACAAGCTCTTGAGAAAAGAGTGTCAGACATGGAGGAGGAATTAAAGGTCAGTCTATGTAAAAAATAAATAAATAGACAGTGCATCTTCAGTTTAAATGCCATCCACTTTGTCTCATGTACATGTTGTGCTTCACTTATCATTTTGCTTTTTTAAAATCCTAACACTATTATAATAATAATAATAATAATAATAATACAAACAGCCCTTGAAGATAGCCAAGCCCCTCTCACCCATGCTAAATTGAGCACAGCTAAAGCATTTTCATGGAGCAGAAGCACAAACTGTATAACACTACTGAGATCTGGTGAGCCAGGTGGGCCTGGAGTCAAGGAGAGGGAAGGTTAATGCTTCAGGCTCATTACCCACAGTGTTCGGCTGGGCCACTTTCTGCCAGGCTAAGGAGGAGCCTGTGCCTCTGCTCCCCTGCTCCACTTATCCCACTGTTGGGGTGAACATTGTGACCTAGTTCCAGCTGAATACCAAGCCCGGTCCAAAAGCAAAAGACCTGCTTTAGTGAGACATTCCCGGACTGCCTTGTGTGTATTCTGCTTGACAAAGAAGCCAAGTGACACATTTTAGGTCTGAGTAGATGTGACCAATTCATAGTAGAATAGCGTAGATTACAACTAAGGATTGATTGATGTATGTATTTTAAATATGGATGACAAAACACAAGACATGAAACGTATAATGCATATCTGAAAAGTAGAGAGAAGTACCCTTTCTCCTTAAATAACAGTAATATTTGTCCTAGTCTAAGCATATCTATACTATAATTTGCCTCTTACTGATCATTTAATAATTTGGTTTCTAGCTTTATATGAACAAATAGATTTGTATAAACGCATAATACAATAATTCGTATGTACATGCATATACCTACATACACACGTGTGAATATATATCTACAGTATACCACCTTTTTGTACGTCCTAATAACCCTTCGTGCTACCCAACACCTCCTCCATCCCTGTACCTCTGCATCACTGTCCTTGTACCTCCTTTTAAATTGTCATGCTTGGTCATTGCTTTAACTCCATGTACAAGAAAAAGAGAAAACAAAACATTTGATGGCTCGGACTGTTCACAAACTAGGTCATTTTAGGACGCGTACAACAGTAACACACCGGCAGCATATGTTTGACCCCCATGTTGTCGTGGTTCCCTCAGCAGGACCCCCCACTGCGGTTTCGCTGTGGGTACCAGCCCTGAGGTCAGGCTGCCTCAGGGGAGGGGGGATGGTGAGTGGTCACGATGATGATGAAGAGGAGTGTTTGGCACCTGCCTGTCACAACACACGTTATGTTCTGTCACAGTCCAGGGCATGTTTACACGCGTGACACGGACGATATGGATCACACTATCCACTCGCATATAGAAACAGTTCCTCCTGTTTGTATTTTTTTTTTTTGCTGCAGGCACTATTTTTTTTATTTTTTTTTTTTCTACAAGAAGCCACTGATGGCAGCAAAGTACACATTATGCACAAGGGGGAGCTGTTCTGTCTTTACCAGCCTGTCACCTTTTGCAAAGAAAACAAACATGCACCTTGTTAAACCTATGTGAAGACATAGAGCAAACATTGTGGGAAAAGAATCTTAGGTGGTTAAATTGCTGCTGTGATTGTAAATGTTTTTCAAAATTACAGAAGCTGTGATTTTCCTTTTCTCTGTATATCAGTATTAGGTTTATTATTTTTCATTATCCATCACCAAACATGATTTGCTGGTCCTCAGACTTTGTCATTTTTGTAATTGCCTGAGCTCAGTTTCATATCTTTCTGACATAGTATTAATTTTTGTTTCTCTGAAAATGTACATCCACATATCAGGCAGGGTATGTACGTTTTTAATAGAAAGCTAAATTATTCCTTACTGGAAGACCATGTAGAAGTATCAGTAGGACAAAAAAAGTAGCTAAATCCGGTTTAATATTAGAGTTCATTAAAATGGACATTGGAGATGAAGCATTCTCTGCTGCTGCCATGGGCACCACTCCAGAAACAAAGAGGTTCCTGGTTTCATTGTTTTATCCAAAACCAAGACAGCTTTATATGCATGAATTGCTCCACTGGCTAGCTGCAAATTGACTTTTAGTGCTGGATTTCCTCCTTATACCTCATTCTTGGCCATACGCCCTTACATAAAGGTATGCTTGGGTGAGATGAAAAACTAAAAAGGGCCCTGGTGTGTGTGTGTTCTGTGGTTTACCCTGTTAATGCATCAAAACCGCAGTCATCTCTGCTGAACCACACTGGGGCTGACCTCAAAAAGCCAGGCCAAGATGATTCATTCCAACTTCTTCGAAGTGCCCAGAATTTATTCAGTCTGAAATGGAAGAATTTTTGCTATTCTGAATTACCATATTTTAATTTGTTTTTCTCTTTTTGAACACTTCAGTTTTCTTTTCACATTGACACTTCAACATCTCATTTCTCTTCAAATTTGACTTGTTTTGAGGGAGCACAAACCAAAGGCTATATTTGCCTTCTCAGTATCTCCCTGTGTTCTTGTATAAATGCTGCTGAAAGGTCCCGTAGCTCTGCTGTTTTCTGAGCAGGTGTGGGTGCATGACTGTATGAGTGGATCAGTACACAACGCCTCTGGATGCACTTTTTTTTTTTTTTCTTTCTTTTTGCATATGGCCTCCCTCCCTGCATGCTGTGTGTCCTCCCTCTTCTGTATTTCTGTGCTCCTCTGTGCAGGCTTTCCCTGCTCTGGCTCAGGTCCAGACCTTGCGGAGGGGGAACGAGTGTCTCCTGGCTGAGAATAGAGCCATGCTGCGTGTCCTCGCCCGCCTCTCTGAGACGGCCTCCATGCCGGAGACAGAGGACCTCTGATCCTCTGATGTCGTCTGTCTTCCTCTTGTCCCCTTCTCCTCCTCCTCCTTCCTCTTCCTGATAACTTCTCCACTCCTCTGTCCTTCTGGTGCCTCGTCCTCTGCTGTGTTCCTCTCAGGCAGGTCCTGCACCCTCCTCCTGATGCCTACTCCCCTTACACTGCATCCCATCTTCCTATGCACTCTATTAACCTCCTTTACATTCCTGTCAGAGGGTAACCTCCTCACTACTCCTCTTTTGAAGATATTTTTAGTTGCATTCATAATGCATGAGGCTTCACATAACATAATGTAAGATCAGGAGATGCTTTTATCCTCCTGTTTAAGATCAAACTCTTACAGCCAAGCCCCGTTCAACCTAAAAGCGGGAGTTTTTGATCTTGCAGCAGCAGTGAAATCAATGCAGGCCCGGGTTAATGTCCTGTGTAATCAAGGAAAATTTGTTGCCAAGAAAATGACTGTTCTAGTCAATGTTCCAAAGAAATGAAATTTAAGAGAATATCGGCAATTGAAATGTCAGTTGCCACTAGGGGGCATTCAGCTCTACACACCCGAAGAAGGAATGCATGTATGTAATTTTAATAAATATATTTCTATAAAGAATTACAGTGGGAGAAAGAAAAGGGAATAAAACAGGCCTTGCATCGTCCACTACCAGTTATGGCCATGATCATGGCTTTGCTCATCCACCAGTTTGGGTAATGTGTCACCACTAGAGCAGAAGGTTATTGTTTGTCTCTAGTAGAGGGGAAATACTTTGACAAAGAGGGTGGATATTTTTAGTTGATGCTCCTCATGAGAGACATGACCCAGATTTGGAAAATTGACCCTCTCTCTGTTTCGCTCTCACTTTTCACATGCAGAACATACCGGAAAAGTCACGTCTTTCATTGCATGATCAGTTATTATCAAGCATGTTTTTATTGCTCAGCCCCAGACTCTGCCAAAAGATGTTTTTAGTTCACTTGTGAGTAATGACTGAGGATATTTTATCATAAAAGTGGATGTTTTTGGTGCTGCTTGAAATGGCAAACCTTGTAAAATCAGTGTGAACTGTGATTGTTAAATGGTAATAAATCTTTTTTTTTTTTTTTTCTCTGCGGTCCCAGGTCTTAACAGAGCTGAAGTCAGACAACCAGAGGCTCAAGGATGAGAATGGTGCTCTCATTCGTGTCATCAGCAAACTGTCCAAATGAAGATGTCTGAGTCCCAACCTGAAGTTTCTGTTTATCTGTGGATGCTCCAAACCCAAAATGGCAGAACAATTATCCTGGATGTCACACTCTTCCCCCAGAGTTACTGTGATGGGCCATTTTGGATACAGCGCTGAGGGGGAAAAAAAAAACATCCATGTCAAGATCCAAAGAAGTGTTGAAGAAGCTTTGGTCAAATTTCACCAAGGCTGCAATTGATTCAAAATTTGTTATTTTTTTTTCCCCCCTCCTTTCTCTGGTGTGTAATAGGGACCAGCTGTACAGACTTAAAGACAGGGCCTGGTTTAAATAAATCAAGGGATTTGCATGAAGATTTTGTAATTATTATACCGACACTTCACATTTACAGTAGATATTAAATTTTTTTTTTGCAACATGATTCACAAGAAACAAGCCTTTGTCATTAACATTTAAAATATTTGCAGAGAAAAGTGGGACTCAGGAGTAGGATGGATAGTTCCTGGTTATGTAAACTGTAAAAGGTAAGATGAGATGCAAAACGGGATGATGCAGGCTGATGTATTTGCGCCTTTTTTTTCTTTAATTTTGCACCTCAAAATATTTTCTAGTTCCTTCACTGTTTTGAAAAGGAATTGTATTTTAGCCCTTCAAAGGCAATAAATCAGATACAGTGTCTGTGTGTTAACATATTCTTGTCCTTGTCCTCATATATTTGGTTCAGTCTTTCTACTTGAGTCCAGTTTTTCTTTTTTTTTCGTAGTGTAGCTTCCCTTATGTTAAAACCGCTATTAGAGGTGAGTAAAATAGGGTTTTTTTTTTTTATGGAATGTATTTACTTATGCATTTATTAGTTTGATTCTTTATAATCTTTGACAGCTTTTATTCTGAAAGGAATACGCTCTTGACTTTGGTTGACCTGCTTTACGTCAAGTGATGAAAACAAATGCTAAAATAATCCACTTAGTGAATTGCAAAGAATCTCCTTGACATGTTCATCTTCAATTCAAGAAGCACAATCTAAAGAAGCAGTTTTTAGCTGTGTTCCACTCATATCTACATTTTATTCTGATGATTGTAGAAAAAAATACAAACTGAAATGGGCTCGAAAAATAAACCCCATGCACACCTGCAAACTTGTCACCTTTTGGCTACAGTCATTTTTTTTTAGTGAATGAAGAGGGTTTTAGTTTTCTATGTTTTTCTTTGTTTTGTTTGTTCCACTAATCTGGAGTTTGTACTGCATGTTTGGGTGTGGGCTCATGAGTGTGCAAAAAGTATCACCTTTTTCAGACCTGAGTTTGCAGGTATGATTATGGAATATGTCAGCAGTGGTCATTTTAGAGGCTACATTTTCTACATATATAATGTTTAATACTTGGAGGGTATATATATGTTTTTAATGTTTAGGTGCTATAGGTAAAGAAATAGAGAGGTTCTTCACCATATCATTGTTTGTTACTGAACAAACCAAACCTAAGGTGCCATCATCTTGAGTTTCTCCACTCGTGCATGATTTTAGTATCTGTCGTCTCTTTACTTGATGTACAAGTTAACCAAAGCTCAGTGTTTTTCTCTTTAATCCATAAAGACCCAGTTTTACTTCTCTATTTAACCTTTAAGTGCTTTATCCCCATTTATTGTAATATCTTTATTTTGCATTTTCCTCCCTCTGTTAATCATGTATTTTCCTGTATTCAATTCATGACTGTCGATCATGTGTCAAAAATATAAAACCTGCCCGTCATGGAGTCCAGTCTGGCCCGTGGAATGAATTTGTCAATGCAAAATATTTTATTTAAGATATTAAATCATTTTATTGTAGGTTACAAGTCAAAGTCAAGTGGCTGAAATTACAGAAATGCTGTCATAATAATCTCCAAATTACACCTCCAAATTGTTCAGGTTTTTTTCTTTTAAAGCAAAATTACATAATGTTTACCTGAACAAGTATGAACAACCTGGAATGTCTTAAGAGAAGTAAATGCAAATTTAACAATATTCTGCCTTTTTATTAAATGTTTAGTGTATTTGTAGATCCACTGTAATCTATAAATTGTAATGAACGTGCAAATGAGAAGCTAAGGCACATTTTCTTCATAGATTTGTTTGTTCATGGTTATTTATGAACATTTTTTAAAGGATAATTTGTCAATGTAAACCTTTTCATAATATAATTTTACCTTTTTCACCCTAGAACAGAAATTGGACATAACATGTTTGGAATTGACATTATTTACTAAGTTATTTCACTGGTCCAGCCCACCTCGGATCGTGTTGGATTGAATGTTCCCGAACTAAAATGAGTTTGACACCCCTGATATAGATGTTTATTAAAGTTCAGAGTAAATTCAGAGGTTATTTTATCACAACAGAGAAAACTGAAGATAAAGTGACTTTTTTTTTTTTTCCCCCGCAAATGTATCATTAACTGAATATAAACCCAATGTGTCCATCAAATGTCGTTTATAAAACTCCTGGTGAGTCAGTGTTTCCACATCCACTACGGAGCCTCTGAGCATCCAAATAGGTCATATCTGACGACTGAAAAGATGAAAAACTGTATTTTACACCAGTTATTTACATGTAATGGTAGTATTAGTGGATCTACAAGTACTAAACATTTTCCATAGATGCTTTTGGTCTACAGTGGATGTTTGGGTCTTTATGGGTTAAAAAGCAAAGTAACTTTACAGTCCATTTAGCTCAGCATGTTGTGATACCAGTGTTATCTTTGGTCACATCCTTTAAAACAGTTTACCCAACTAAAACTAAATGCAGTATGTGCCTGTTTAAGACGAGTATCTACCAGTGTTGTAGATGCGTTGAACTACGGAGTATATTATGTGTCGAATGTTAGTTTAATATGCACATATTGGTTTCCTCACTTTGCTTAATAAACTGTAAAGGGATGAAAATGTTTCTGTGAGTGATATTAATAAACTAGAAAAGCACTCGGAGAGCGCAGACCTCCACCAAGCATTACCATTCCAGTAATTTTTTACAGTAATTAGCATT
>JAPTYR010000029.1:12376798-12394416 GCA_029814505.1 Siphamia roseigaster | reverse complement strand
GATAGATAGATAGATAGATAGATAGATAGATAGATAGATAGATAGATAGATAGATAGATAGATAGATAGATAGAGTAAAAATTTCTCTCCTCCACTGGTTTTTCCCTCTGACGTGACTTATTTTTTGTACTGTCACATCTGTTTGAAAAAGTAATGACACTATTCTGAGAATGTAAGGAGTATAAAGTACAAATATTTATGTAAAAATGTAGGTAGTAAAAGTAAAAAGTTGCCAGAAAAATTAATACTCAAGTAAAGTACAGATACTTAAAAAAAAAAATCTACTTCAGTACAGTAACAAAGTACTTATACTTAGTTACTTCCCACCTCTGGCATGAATAACATTTGTGTATCAAGCAGATAAACAAACAAACCAACAAGCTATCACATCCCATAGAGGAGAGGACCAGACCATCTTGCAGAGAGCAGCAGTCCTCACATCTGACACCAATCAAAGGGAAGAGTTGTTGTGGGTCAAAGGAGGTCAGACAGTTTGGATAGCTTGTCAGGGCTTCCTGTAACTCCCACATTTTTAGTTCTATTTCTTATCTGACAGTGTATGACAGCCAAAGCTCAGTGTCAGAAAAACAGGCCGACAGACAGACAGCTCAGCACTAAGTCTGTCTGTTAGAGACAACACTCAATGTCAGACAGAAACCATATGGGACAGATGTAAAAACTCAGGTAAATATATGTTTCCGTTACTTTACATATAGGCCCTAAAATCTGCAAAAACACACAGTTTTCTCAGACTGATGGAAGTCTGGAGCCTGAATATTTGGATGTGTCACTCTGGAAACCTAGAAAGTTGTCAGATATTGAGAGTAGAATAGAATAGAATAGAATAGAATAGAATAGAATAGAATAGAAAAGAATGGTCTTTATTGCACAGAAGTTTCAATGGATTTGCAGTGGGGGGGGCACCCTGCACCACAGAACACTAAAAAAAAGAGAACACTATACATATAAATAAATAAATAAATAATAGGGCTGTCAAATTAACGCATTACCACGAATTAATCCATTATCATGATTAATCTGATTAAAAATGTTAACGCAATTAAATCGAACACTTGTTTACAGTTGTTATCAAAGGTGTTGAATATTTTTGGGTGTTTTCCCCCCTGTATTTTAGAAGTGTTTTTGTATATGTTTTGGATTTTTCTTTCTTTCTTTCTTTTTTTTTTTTTAATTTTAGTTAATTTTTTGTGTGAATTTTAGAGGATTTTAGTGTGTTTTGTACGGGGCTTTATTTCCTCCACATTTTTTGTGTTCCTTTGTGTGTGTTTGTGTACAAAAAAAGAAAACCCGAGACAGAACAGTCGACCAACATAAAGTGTTTTGATCATGATTAATCAAAATTAATTCAAAGCAACACTGTGATTAATCTGATTAAAAATTTTAATCATTTGACAGCCCTAATAAATAATCAACAGTGGGATAAAAACAGATAAAGGCTAAAAATGTCAAATGCAGTGAGCAAAGTATAGAGCAGAGCAGTGTGCCAGGGTTGTACAGGTGCAAAGGTGATGTCAGTCTGTGAGTGGGTTTGTGTGTCTGAGTCCAGTGGTGTTTGCAGAGCAGACAGTCCAGGGGTAGCAGTTGTTTGTCCACCTGCAAGTGAGGAATAAAAGATCTAAATGTTAATTCATTCTGTTTTACAAAAAAAAGTTAACTTGACTTATTATCCCTGTAGGGAAATTTGGTCTGCACTTTGCCCATTCCAGCATGCGCACGCACGCACGCACGCACGCACGCACGCACGCACGCACGCACGCACACACACACACACACACACACACACACACACACACGGGGTTTGTACTGTCTTGTATGGTTTCCTGACCTTCATTGAACTTGATGAGACATTATTGTTATGTTTTAATTTACAAAACATTACAGGGTAAACTCCCATCTCATCTATTTTTAATCCTTCATCATCAGGTGTTATAACTGTCACTCCTTTATTAGTGTTCTATATAAAGTTTCTAGGTTTTATACACAAACTCTGTAATTTTGCTCCGTGGTCTTGGAATAACCTTCAGCTTATGTTACAACTTAATCATTTAAACATTAAAACTCATGCTATTTCTAAGTTGGATTTTGTCTCATGTACTTTTCTTGCTTTACTCCAGTGTTTGTGTTTTTTCCTCTGTATTATTTCAATATTTTTATACTTTATTTTATAATTTAGTGTGGACTTGAGAGATTTTACACTTATGAGTCTTCCTTAAACAAAATAAATTTTTATGTCTATAAATCTGTTTCAGTTAATGTTTAACAAACCTACACCATGTGGTCATATTTAGTTCATACAACATTAATCATTTTACACTGTCTCTTTGTATTACTTTGTATGATATGTACAATGAATCTCGATGCTATATTAATGTAGACAAATGGATGTTCTGTGAGATTGTAAATCACCGCTTTATTGTAATTTCTATCTTGTTTCTGTTTTTCGTGTTACACTAACATCTGTCCATTGATGCAGATGAAACAAAAATAATCTTTATTCACTTTGGAGCATGTACTGTAATATTTTTTAATGACCACAGTGTTCAATAAATCTACAACTAAAACATATTATGGTTGTGTACACATGGCATCATGCAGCAGTGTGTGAAAAACTGTCTCCAGGATTAGTGACGAATATTTTGATACATGTGTCACATGTCAAAATTTGCTTTTTCTTGACTATCATATGTTTTCTACCCAATAGATTGTAAATAATTTCAAACAAGATTATGTCTTATATATACATACACCTGTTTATGGATTTTAAGTATCTTCTATCTTCTATTCTATGTCTTACCTGCATCTGCTCCAGTGGAATTTCAAAGCTGAAGGACTCATTGTAATAAGGATTCAAAGTGTTCTTCTTCACCGTCGTCTTCTTCTTCTTCAGCCTCTTCCCGTTCTGCAGCAAGTTAATTTTCACATAGGGATCTGAGAAAACAAACAGAGGAGATTCTTGGCACATGCATTTTTGGGTTGCACTGCAGAAGTGCACCAACAGATGGGGCCAATG
Source organism: Siphamia roseigaster (assembly GCA_029814505.1). Taxonomy (NCBI): domain Eukaryota; kingdom Metazoa; phylum Chordata; class Actinopteri; order Kurtiformes; family Apogonidae; genus Siphamia; species Siphamia roseigaster. The sequence continues at coordinate 12,391,385 of JAPTYR010000029.1, read as the reverse complement.
CTGAAGCCAGAGGGAGCGAGTGTTGCTGCATGGTGAGTACTGCAGCGTCAGCACGTGAGCAGAGCGGGGCTGACCTAATGGCTGAGCTCACAAGCACGAGCCTTCATACATCATAGAGCACATGCAGGCATCCGGATTGTACATGAAGCTGGAGGAGCATCCAATTTAGCCCAAAACTGACAAGTGAATTATTGAGAACCGTGATGATGCCATGAAATTCTATATGTGGTGCCTGGGTCTATGTATATACCTGACAGTCCACCCACATCCATTTTCTTCAGATTCTTAGCCTCCAGAATGCAGATGGTGAGCTTGCCAGCAGTAGGGACGTAACGAAGAGAGATGCAAATGTCACCCAGCTTCTCTGGCTGTGGGGGAGGGAGAGGGAAAGAAAGTTAAAGGAGGTCTGATGCAGAACTTGTGTCTTTTATATGATAATGTATAGTATGCAGAAAACAAACAGTGTCTTTTAAATTACATTTGAAAGAAAATGTGGATTTAACTGTTTCTCCTTCTATTGCTTAGCAGCAGAAGATAGACTCATAAAAACACATTTCTAACTGTAAGCACATCTAGTCAGTCCTTTCAGAGTAAATAAATATCTGGAACTGCAAATGCAATGATAATAATAAACAGAACAGTGAGTATTTCTCCTTAAGGTGGCCCTGGGGAGACGCTTAGGTTGATTAAAATCACTTTTTCATATTCTGGTGTGGTGTAATGGTGACAGCTTTTCTTCAGAGGCTGCATGGCAGTGAAGGAGGCAGTGCAGAGTCTACAGAGGTCATGATGATTTTCCAGTAGCAAAAGCATTGCAGTAAACACATCAGTGGTAATTCTGCATAAATCTCACCTCTTCTTGGTCGGCACTGTCAAGGTCTCTCCACTCCTCAATTGGCTTTGCCAGATCAAGAGTGTTCATGGGTATTTTAATCTCTCCAATGACATCATGTTTGGAGAAGCGATCAAAGTCATAGACGGACATGACCAAAGTCTTCCCACCCATCTCTTGGAATGGAATCTGGAGGACATCAACCAGTCACACTTTAGACATCACAGTAACACAGCGATTCAAGATATTCTGTAAGTTTAAACAAAATATGTGTATAAAATCATCATAGTATACAGAAATAGATGTGGGCTTAAAGCACAAAAATGCCTGACTAAATAATATGCTGCTTCAGCAGACGTGGTCTGACTTTGGCAAGGAAACGCTGTTTGAATTGTTTTTATAGAGCTGTGTCAGCAGGCAAAGTGCACCAGAGGTGGCCTTCTCCTTTAATGCAATTCTCTGCCACATTCCCCTTGTCAGACACCTTCAGTGAGGCTGCTGCTTTCTATTACCGGTGACCAGAAGTGTTAGTATAAAAAAAAAGAATCTAAGCCAAGCTGTTAGAAAAATAGAGAATGGAGGCAGTAGAAGTTCACCTCTTAACAGAGCCTGTCCACATCAAACAGGCTGGCACCATGTTGTTTTAATAAGTAATAGGAAAAGGGCGGATAGCAGATGTTCCAGATTACCTTGAAGGTAAAGGTCTCATTGAATACTGGGTTCAGCGTTTTCTTGTGAACCTTCGTGTCAAACTTCTTCTTCTTGTCAGGAAGGACAAAGACTTTGACGTAAGGGTCAGAGGTGCCACCACTGTCCATGGACAGGAGGTCAGCTGCTTGTAGGATTCCTACAGTCAGCTGCAAAAGAGGAATGCCATTAAAAACAGCTGAGTGTAGAATTGAATCCACATGTGATACAAGCAAAGGTACTGAAATGTAGCTACTTAAAGAAGGTCATTTTTATAAGACAATATCAAACTCTCAAGTGCATGCCTTGTTTTCCTGGAAGTCATAATCAATGGAATACTGAAGCTTCCCCAGTTTTTCTTTCTCCTTCACTTCTTCCTCTTTTTCATCTCCAGTCAATCCCGGCTCAACATCATCTTCCTCATCATCATCATCCTGTTGTTTCTGCAAAGACAGGGGGGGCAGGCGGTGGAAGACGGAGTGAGAGGGTGGTTTTCAAGTGCCAGCTGCGCTGAACACCAAGCCTCGGGCATCAGCAGTCAGGTTAGTCACAACACCTACCTGCCACTTACCCACTCACCCAGGTGTTACTAGTGCAATCTGTTCATCGATGACCACAGTTGCAACCTGACTTGATTTCACTCTTTCTTGGGTGACACCATTTGCTGTTTTCTTTTTTGGTTGTTTTTTTTTTTTTCTTTCCTTTTTTAAAAATGAGTATTACATGTATGTGGACATGTACTAAAATCAGAGGCACTCCGTCTCTTGGATGTCAATATGTGATAGAAATGCCATTTTAATAGAAGTCTTTTATTGTATAAAGAGCAGAAAGCAAAAGAGAGAGAAAAAGGGAGAAGGGTGAGAGAAAGAGTAACAACAGTATAAAAACAGTCAGCATAAAGGCGGTACACAGAAATACAACACCTTATACTGCATTATACTGCAAAAAGAGACAACCATTTTTCTCTTTTTAGAAAATTACAATTATCACACTTATTAACACAACCTGAGAAAACTGTCAGAAATCAGTTTTTAGACTGATGTCATTCGCTTGTGTATCTGCCTTCAAATGCGATAATATCAGGGTTGTACAAAATAGTAGAAATGTAAACATATTTACTTTTAAAGTAATTGAACTACTGCTACATAAACAGATATACAAATCCATAATATGACTCATAACAAATGAGTCATATGAAGTTGGTACAAAAAAGTCTCAGTCGTGATGACATGGCCCACACAGAGAAAAGCTGTATCAGCAAAGATGAGCTTAAGTGTACAGTAAACTATCTGTGTGGAATAATTTAGGACTGCAGAGCTTTTGTACAAATTTACACTATATTGTAAACTGCTGTTGATATTTTGTGCACACCGAGTACCAGATTTCCAGTACAAGCTGTCTGATGATACAGAGTGTCCTTGCAAGAAGGACAAGGCCGTAAAAAATTGATGCGACTTGATCAAGCCACTGACGCAGTGATTTCTGACACATTCCTTCAAACATGCTCAAACTTTCTAAAACTTGCAGGGAAATATCTTTGAAAACACATGCTGTGCCAGTTGATAGTGTAGGCTGCTTGACAAACACATTTACTTCAAGCCATAAAATATTCCTGTTTGCTGTTTATGTCCCTCGAATGCTTCAGAGCCTCATTAAAATGTTTACACTGGTAGTGCTGATAGGGTTTTTATACTCCTGCCTGATCATTATACCTAACTGACATGTTTCAAAGCTCATCTGTTAACAACAGTTTCTTAGAGGCTAATACTGTAATGTAAATCATTATTATTTATTTGGTTTTTAACTCCTCCTGAAATTATGTAATAAAGTAGATAATGTTGTCCTCTGTTATCATCCACCTTGACTTTACACCGTACTCAGTAAAACCTCAGAGTGTCATCTCTTTACAGGTCATCATGACTCATCAAGTGAGAAAAATTCAGTCTGTTGTGAATATTAAAATAAACTTTGATTTACTGTATGAAACTGGATAATATTTTAGTATGGCCTACTTTCCTATGGCTGTCTTCTTGACAAAACACTGATGTCTTCGTAAGACTGGAGGCTCCAACTACTCACTGATGAGCTGGAAGAGGAACAGGGTACACATACACACACGCACGCACGCACGCACGCACACGCACAGATAATACACACACCTTCTCTCACACTACATACAGTATGTTCCCATACACATCAACCCACACATTTGCTTACATGCAGGCTCTCATGCTGGGAAACTCACCCCTCTCATTGTCTCTTTCTCTCTCTTTCACACCACATACTGACACCAATTTCCTTATTTGTGGCATTCTCTATCTTCTTTGTGATAAAAATGCTTTTCATTCAAGCATGCCAGGCCACACAATGCAGAATGTTAAAAAAAAAAAGACATTTCTTTCTGATGACAAATGTAAATGAGTTACCTCATAAGATCTGGAAATAGATAAAATGTATGCATCATGTTTAAAACCTTGGAGACAAATTTTTGTAGGGACCAAAAATTCTGTATATGTGTTCTAAGTGAAATGTTCACATCCATGAAGGCATCATGCTAGACTGAGTAGTGTTTTTTTTTTTTTTTTTTAAATTTCTGGGGGGAACACAAAGACAAATACATGGTATTTAAGGATGTATGCCCACTGGTCAACTTAATATGCTGAACTGCAAGATTAACAAATAGATTTTTTTTTTCTTTCTTTTGTTTTTATGAGATATGTTTTTTTTTTTTTTTTTTACCGGAAAACATTAGACTGAAATCTGGCCTTTGAAGATCAGCTGCATTTGATGACATGTATGGGCAAACATTCTGGCTCACCATTTCTCCTCAGTGAGAGCCAAGTGCTTCAGGGATAGAGGGCGTCAATGACTGTCACCAGGTATGTCAGCAGCATGGGTCATCCAGGAAAGTTACTCTCAAGTCAAGTTGTGGCCATTCAATGGTACCTACTGCAAGGGCATATGCTGGTCTTTGTCAAGAGATACAAGCATCTTTATCTACTGGACTAATGAACTGGAACTTATCCCTAGAGAGCAATTGATGCTTCAGTTTTACGTTGTGTTGCGTAATGGAAGCCTGTTGTGGTGGGAACATGCTCAAAAGCTCTGAGTTAGGGTCAAGTTTCATCTATTATTTGACAAATACCCAGCTTATCCCTTGCACATGCATGTTAGTGATATCTAGTGAGTTGCTGAGTGCACTCGTCATTCAAAGGCTCAACCATAGGATGAGTTTCATGTTCATTTCAAACCATAGACATCTGCATTTATACAGGTCTCTGTTCTGTTTTTTTTTTTTTGTTTGTTTTTTTTGGGCCAAAATTGCAATCTCTGGGACATAGCAGTTGGTGCGGCATATCAGTTCAGTGGATTTGCGAAGCAGCTTAATCGCTCCCATAGATTCCTCAAGCACCCGCAGCACCTAAGCTTGCAAAAAACTAAGGAAGCCATAGCACTCATTGTCATCATTACTGCAAACCATCCAACCCTCCAAGCCCAGCCCACCCCAGCCGCTCCCCCCCTGCCCTGGTCTGCGCTTACTCAGAGCGGCCAGAGAGGGGCACCGCGTGCTATCAGACCTACCGTAGGCAGAGAAGTCCACCACAGTCAAGATACACGGAGCACACATAAGACACAAAGCAGGAAGGAGGAGAGCAGAGACAAAGGAAGAGATTGAACTCACAGCAGACACCAAAGAAGGGTAATCACAGCAAATGCAGTCAGCTACACTTTAGGGAGTGAGGAAAATGACAGATAGAAAAGCCTCCTCATTAGCACAATCATATCGTCTGCAGCGGGGCCGTTGTGGTTTAAAATAGCTACTTTTAGATGTATTTTACTGTCTTGAATGTACTTTATCAAACCATCAATCATGAGTATAAAAAAATAATAATTATAGGCCCGTAACAACAGCATTATGCTAGCTACTAATTTACATAATTACCCTTTAATGGCGGTGAAAACAATGGTTTGGCTGAATAGATAATAGTCATGTCATTTTCCACCCAAATCCCAAAACACAAGTAAGAGATAGAGCAAAAATAACAGTCATGACAAATACATTTGATAACAAAAAAACAAAACAAAAAAAAAGAGAGAAAATAAATCATGAGAATGTATAAAACACCTGTGGAGAACACACTGACTGCATTAGAAACAATGCAAAGTTATTAATTAAAACACTGCAGGTCCAAATTCTGGCGTGTTATCTTACTTTTGCTGAGTCAAAAATGAAGACTATGTTTACTTCCTATTTTGGTGCAAATCTATACCACAGCTGTTACATAACAGGTACTTATACAGGTTACAGCTAGCTTCAGATAAAGCGTAGGTGTTCCCTCGGTTATGACGCTACCTCCTGTGATCAAACATACCTCTCCCCCTTTCAGGTTCTTCATTCCCATGTCACCCTTCCCCTTCTTGCCCTTCTTGTTCTTCTTCTTCTTGCAACAGCATTTCTTGATGATGCAGAAGCAGCATGTTAAAATGAGTAAAGCAGCGACCACAGCAATGGCAATGATGGCCCAAGACGGCACTGAGGAGAACATACGGATCAATGATTAAACTGCATATAAACACAAACAGAAGGAAGAGGAAAATACTTGACATTTGAACAACCAATGATTAGGCCTACTTATGTCATGTCCTGGGCCAAATATATTTAGTAAGAGGTGCTAGGTTAGCAATTAGATTGGGTGAAAATTAGATTTCTCTGCCATTAAGAAGGGCAGCCGGTGATCAATACTGAGGACATTATGAGGGTGCCAACGCCTGCAGTCTCAAGAGAAAATCTAATTCCAAAACCATGGCTTAAAGTCGCGTTAATAAAAGTCAGTTGATCGGGAAGAAGTTCAGGTACTCACGTGGGATCTTGTCGATTTCATTCAAGAACTTGTTTTTGATCTCGTCAAAGGCATCGTTCTTGTTGACCGGTTCGGTGGAGTTGTCGGCGGCGACTAATGCGACGGGGGCTGGAGTCACAGTCAAGGCACTAGCCCCTGTTGGCTTAGCAACGACCATGGGTGTTGTCTGATACTTAAACAAGTTCCACTGCGTCATTTAGGCTGCACACACGGTCCCTGCAAAACACCACCAGTCATTGTCATTAACACAGAGCAGTGAATGAAGCTGATGAGTAATAATAAAGTATCCAACCATTAATGACAGGCTCACCACGTGCACTTTATTCTTCACTGGAGTGCCAAAAAACTAAGATGTTCACAGGCAGATTTTGGCAGTGACAAGTTAAATGACACACAGCTGAGTATTTTAGGAGAAGGCGACATAATATGCAGGTTTATTGTACCAATGTGGCAAAAACTGTGTCATCAGACTTCTATTTAAATAGAATCTCAACTTTATAACAATGTATTATGTAGCAAGAAAAAAAAATACTATAGTTTAGGCCCAAAACATGACCTGCTATGGTTTGTTAAGTCTGATTGATTGATTGATTGAATGAAAAGAGAAGGTTTGGTGCATTACACTTTAATAGAGCTGATCTAAAATCCACATCTCCATTAATCACAAAGAACACAGTCATCAATCATTAGTCATCCAAGTTCTCTCTCAAAGATCTCGAAGGACAAAAACAACTTTTACTAACTATAAAATGCACATTTTCCAGAAGTTTGGAATTTTTCTAATCCACTTGCAAAAAGCATGTCTTCAGAGGTCTGAATCTGTGCTGGTAATCTTAATTACTGCATTTATCACAGCTGGCAAACGGAAATGAGTTTAGCAGTGAAGTTGCCTCAGGTCCACGGACATGAAAGAAAAAAAAAAGCTGTGATGAAAATAGGAGATATTGGTTTACATCTATAATGGTCTTAAGCCACAAATGAAAACATGTTGTGCTAAACCAAACACCAAGTCTATCAACAAATCCATATGACAAGGGTGAAGTTTTGTTTTTGTGATATCAGTGTGAAAAAAAATACTGTGGAATAAATGGGTACCTTACATGCAATGTCTTGTGTTTTTTTTATAGAAAAAAATAGTGTCGTTTTAGAATATAACACCAAAAATTGTGTATCACGAGCCCTTTCTTGACCCTTTGCTTGATGTTTGCTGAAAAGTAGGTGAAAATCACTATATTTTGGTGGCAGAATAATTTGATTATACACAGTAATCCTGTTGCTGCTTGCAAATTATTGGTTACTTGCTTACTATTAACCTTAAAATAAGAGCTCAATGTTGTGTTCTTTTGAAAGAGTATCATTTTCAGTGGTTGCAATTAGAAATGATGTCATTACCAGCAAGTTCTTCTGAAGATGTCTGCTGACAATTTTGTTTGGAATTTTTGAGACTCTAGGTAAGAATTTGGCTTTTCATTCACCCTATAGAGTTGGTTTAATTGTAAATCTGCATGTACTATACATCAATCTCTTTGTAATTTAGTTGGGAATAAAGCAGCACCAAACACATAAGTGTATTCTAACATTAGTTCAGTAAAATCATAACTTCTACTAACCCTACCCCCATCAATTTTCAGTTTGTGAAAAAAATACATACTGCCGTAAAAAAAACTAGCATTCACCCAATTGTCAATGTAGAGCAGCCAAAATTGAATCAATTATACCCATTTATATGGGCTATCAGCAGTTCACATTCTCATCTCATTATCTGAACCCGCTTCATCCTAGCAGTTCGCATTATTTAAGCTTAATAAATTTAATAAATTAAGATCAAGTTTTTTTTACGGCCAAGTTTTCATATTTGTTTTAGAAAACGTCAACCAATTTTGCATGTATTTACATACTTATTCAATGATAAAGTCAATATATCCAGCCAGAATCACTAAGGAAAGGCATTTTATATTATGTGTACATTATATTATGTGTGTATATTATCAAACTAATATTAAATTGTTGAATGTGTTATGAAATAAATGCTAACTGACAATATTTCTACATTCCAGACTGACAAAATGCACCTATTATACCAGCCTGCATTTACTAACCTGAGACCAGACTGATATTTTGGTGAAGAACAGGTGAAAAGCAGAAAATGATGTAATACATAGTTCATTACAGAAAATGTACAATTAAAATCTTGTAGTGTATAGGCGAAGATCACATTTTACTCATTTCAACATTGTGTCAATTGTGGAGTGAAAATCATAAAAGATGTTGCATAAATGATTCCATTTTCAGATTCCTGAGAAAATTTGACCCTAGATTGATATATTTTCAGTCCATGAAACAGAAATTTTTTTTTTTGCTCTAAAAGTCACTAAAATGTAACCTGAACTTCGAACCTTGTCCGAATATTCACCACATACCTAATGTACAGTCACAGAAATAATTATTAGTCCACCCTTGTTTTCTTCAATTTCTTGTTCATTTTAAAGCCTAGTACAACTAAAGGTAATTTTTTTGGACAAATATAATGACAACAACAAAAGTAGCTTATATGAGTTCAATTTTAGCGCTGATATCTACACTGTAAACCCGAATGCTCAAATTAATTAATTATAATGAGTGTTCACTCAAATTTGATCAGATATTCTCCTAACTTAAAAATACTGAGTACTTTTGAATGTCAGTAGACTTTTTAATATTTTTGAGTTGACAAAAATCAGAATTTCTGAATAAAGTGAAATTTTTATTAAGTACATACTACTTACAAAAGTGACTAAGTTACATGAAATTTTACGTTATCAAGTGTAACTCACTCACTCTCATATCTTATTTTGACAGAATAAATGATATTTCAATTTATATTTTAATTTTAAGTTTAGTATTATTAATAAATATCAGTATTAGCAGGAATATTAAAATTATTCAGATAAAACTTCTATTTTTTTCCACATATTGTTACTCTGTGATATGAAAATATATAGCACATCTCTGGAATAATCAATAACAGATTCTATGAAGAAAAAACATGATTTTAAAAAGGCATGTTGAAACAGAACACTAAAATATCCTTCCCCGGAATGTGTTACTTGATTTTATTTTGAAGTTCTACTTGCACCTCCTGTTCTAACCGTCTCAAACCAGTTCAAGATCCCGCTAGGAAAAGATCGTGAACGTCAGAAGCAGGAGAGCAAAAGCGGACCAAGCAACACAGTTTTTGCTGGTTACATTTTTTGTTTAAAGATTCTGAGAATTTTAGAGTTTACTGAACATGAAATGATAATTTTTCTATACTTAAGGTAATTCAGTTAACTCTACTTATTATAATTAAATACATGAATGATAATTTTTGAGTTACATTTACTATACATATTTGAGTTGGGTTAATCAGTTATTTTGATTTTGTTTTACTCATTAATTACATGTAGGACAAACTCTAAATGATAAGTACTGCTCACAATAATTTTTGTGTTTATTAACTCAAAAAAAATGAGGCAAATGATTGCCTCAATTTTTTTGAGTACTGCTTACTTATTTGGGTTTACAGTGTATGCTTTCTTTCTTTCACATCTTCATCTTTAACCCCCTTCCCACAATCACTGCATTTTAGCCAGTTCCTGTTAAGGTCGTCCTGCTTTCTATTTTTTCATTGTCTGTGCCTTTTCTCTTCATGCACTCTCTTTCTCTCTCTCTCTCTCTCTCTCTCTGGGAATTCTGGCAGCATGCCAAGGCTGTTTGAAAAGAAGTCTCATAGTCAAGTTGGTCCCGGTGCCACTGCAATCTGTTTTGACTTGTGATGAAGACAGAAGAGGCAAAGCATTTGAGAAACGGAGATGAGAAAGGATGAGAGGTGAGAAGTGCGAACAGAGCGAGAGGGTTAGTCAGATGGAGTGCGGGGCATCCAGCTGTGGTGTTGTGCCTTGGTAGAGAATCCGCCTTCAGGCTCTCATCACACCTGTGTAAGCACAGCTGCGCACGCACACACACACGCACACACACACACACATACAGAAAACAAGTAGAACACTGTGGTTCACAAAAAAGTAGTGAGTGAGAGAAACTCCAAACCACTTTGTTTTCTAAAAACTTTTAATTATATGATACTTTACTTTATCTCAAGTGCATGAGTGTCCTAATATTAACAAATGTTTTCGAACTGTATTCCTGCCACTCTCACAGCTCATCACATCTCCTTGTCTATATAGTTTTCATTTAACTTGCTACTTACATTAAATGATAAAATATTATCAATCATTGTTCATTAAAATAGCGCTGCTGAAATACCTAATCATTTAAACATGGTTTACCAATGAAACACCAGAACATACCAATACCATTGCCTATACTTATTATGTATCACTGAGTTTAGGTTTAATATCAAGTTCACTGAGAGTGTACCATTTGTATATTGCACGTGTATTTTTTCATAGGGCCCAGTAGTCACATCTCATAAATCCAGACTGTTGGCAACATACTGCATCCCAATTCCATACAACATTATATCACTCTCACTTAGGAGTAAACTGCAAAAACTAAATCACATTTGAGTAAAATGACACAATCAGATGCCAGTTAAACATCATAAAGAGGTAGCACAACAGTTTCCCGAATATTTAATATATTTTTCATAGTTATCCAGCAGCTCTGATGCAATGTTAGTTTTTTCTTTTAGCAGAGGGTGCTATCCAAACTTTCTTCGATTTGTAGAACAGTGGTGTCATAATTACTGCCAACGTATTTCAGCATTTTTATTACTTTTACAGTGTTAAAATACTGGCGTGTGCAGTACATAGTAGCAAGGAATTGGGATACCAGTAAAACTACCCTGCTCAATATGTAATTTTGAAATCTCCCTGAAGTCAGATAACACATAAGTATTTGAATTCAGCGTTTATGGAAAAGTTAATGTTTTTAATATAAAATGCACACAATATTGTTTTGCTTCTTAAGGTCTGATTAAAAAATGTCATCAAACAATGTTTTTGACCTGACATAATCACCTTTGTGCATCTGTTTTTTAGCTGATGTAGTGACCATGTTCCGTCAGAGGATGAGTCATTTTCCATGACATGTTTGATATGTCCTCCAAGGAGAAAATGTTTGTTGGCAGGATCACACAAATACTAAAGCACTGATCTTGATACCTGGAGGAAGAGTGAATGTAGAGTCTGTTATGAAGAAATTTGGATTTATTTAAAGCGTTGCAGGATCTTCGTATAAGTTAATACCAACATCTTTGAGCCATTGTCCTTGTTGTTTGGTACCCTTGGCTGTGATGCACTGTCTGATTCATAAACCCATATACTAGAGGTGTTTGAAAGTGACACCCTGCTACAACTAAGAAACTAAGACAGCGTTCCAGTCATGGGAAAAAGCGTTGCAGAAGGTCCTTTTTGTTGACCTTGCCCATTTGATTCCTCGGCATCTCCTCCACAAGAACCAGGCCTGTAGGGATGGTGTACGGCACCATGTGCTCCCTGCAAAAAAACAGTCCCAATAAACACAGAGGTCAAAACACTACGAAGTGTTTGCTGCAAACAGGAAATGCACACAGACTCAACTCAGACAGCACAAGGACACACATAAAACACTAATGGGTGTGCACGCCTGGATAGGAACATGCACGCTCACACATATTCAGCAACAAAAAAACAAAACAGAAACTGAAAACAATTCCAAAACAAAAGCTTGCCCTGTGGCAGAGTAGTCCAGATAAGGAAAGAAATGCCCTTCATACACTCTGTATTTCTCCTCCCTAATATCCTCAATTCGCCTCCCAGACACAGACAATTCGCTTCATATAAGACAATGTAATCTCAGTGAGATGAAGAGAAAAAAAAAACAAATAATGAAAGGAAAAACAGAAGGCTAGGATAATTAAAAGTGTTTTGGGATTTTTTTTTCTATTTCAAGTGCATGGTTGTTACATCAAGGATTGAAGCCTGGAGCTTTTTTATTATCTTTAACCTAGTTTGTTTGTTTGTGTGTGACTTCATGTATGAATGCTTGTGGTGCAAGTGAGCATAATGACTCATACTGCTGCCATCAAACACTCCTTTCACCAGATGTCTCAGTCTCTGTGTCGCTCTGACTCAGTGAGTAAAGCATGAGTATACAGTATGTGTATATATACATATCTCAGTAATGGGGTTTACTTGTGCCACCAATTTCTCTGCAGCAGTGTGTTTGTCTGAGCGTGAGTGAGTGTGTTGAAGGCGGTGTGGGGTGCAGAGGGTGTGATCCAGATTCAGACTGACAGCTGAAGCCAGGGCACTGAAGAGTGAGCATCCATCTACTTGTTTATGTCTCATTTTATCCCTCTCCCGTACATTGTAGCTCCAGCAGTGGACCATGTACTGGCACTGCCTGTCCGCTGGCAGCACCCATGGCTACAAACACTATGTGTGTGTGTGGGTGTGCTTGTGTGTGTTAACCTGGGTCACAAACAGTCATACAAATCCACCATGCTGGACCAGCAGGCCAGTAGTAGGATCTAACACCCCCACACCATATGGAGCCCACTGCACTAACACACACACACACAAACACGCACGCACGCACAGAATATACATAAGTGGCTGTTATTGGTAGTAGAAAAATAGTATTGTGGACAAAAACAGATGGTGTTGCTGGTGCTGAGGCAAAAAAAGAGGTGGAGAAATGAGCAAAACCAAAAATTTTTGTACAGGAGTAAAAAGAAGAATAAAGAGAAGAAAAGGAATGTTTGCGCCTTCAGTCACCCCTAAGCACAAGGCTGTGTGTCACCAACTGTCTGCGACAGACAAAATAAACTCCACTGACATTTAGAGCAGGAGGAAAAAAAAACTGTTAGCCCATAAGACAAAGTCCTCTATAACAATCATTTGTTCGCTTCGTCCACATCTCCCTCTTTTTCATCTCTTGTCTTTCCTTCGGCTCCCCTCATTAGTCCATCTCTGGCCTCTCTTTCGCTCACATCCTTTCCTATTGATTTGAAGACTTCAGGGCCAGTCACTGGGGATATGTGAGCTGAACTGCTTCTCAGAGCAGTCTGCATTAGAAGCCTTCATTTGTTTACCACTGAACTAACGATGAGTTGTGGATACTGTCTGCTTGGAAGTGTGTAATACAATGTACCAGAGACAGGCTGAGTCCTGGGCGATAATAGGATACAGTGTTTGTGTTGTTTTTTCTGATCTCAGGATGATGAATTAGGTCTAAGTTATTCAGGTTACGGTCTCCACTGGTGGTACAGGTTGGAGTCCCCCTGCTGCTGAAAAGTACCTTCAAAGGTGTCAGGTGGCCTAGTACTTAGTGACTTCATTCTTACTGGGTGTTCAGATCAAATACAGCGCTGTTAAAAGTGTAAAGCACTATACTGGGGTGGCCGTGTGTTTCAGGTAATGGTTAGATAAATACAAGAGATGAAGGCAGGTTTTGAATCACTGATGAGTCTTAAGCCTTATCAGATATTACAACTATGCACAGTAATTTATAATACATGAGGAAAAAATAACTTTTTCAAAAGTACATGCTTCACATAAGAAGTACTATTTCATCCTCTGCACCAACAATCAAAAGTTTAATTATATGATAGTTTACACCAGTGAGGTTGAGTTAAAAAATAAGAAAAAACTATGCTTTTAGGAATGTGTATTAAACATAAACTGAATAAAAAAGTGTACGTAGCTATCGTCGTGTCACCAACTGGTTTGTGAACTACTATTCTGAATCTTTTGAATGTGAGCTAATTTTGGCCATTGCATCTTGGGTTTTAAAGGCCACAACAAAGCTTAAATTGGACCAAAGTGTTTACTGCCATCAAAGGGTGATGGCAGAAAGTTTCCAAGCTATGGCTAATTTACCGTAAATACTGAATATACTGCAATACAGTGGAGACAGATATTTGAGAGAGAGAGAGAGAGAGAGAGAGAGAGAAATTATATGCACAATATAACAAAGAGCAGTGTTTCTCAGCAGTACTGTTATGCCGCATTTACACCTGGAAGTTCCGTTCTAAAATGGTCCCAGTTCTCCCGGGAGCAGTTCCTTTTTAGTGCATTTACACCGGCACCGTTCCTACCTGGGCCGTGGGTGGAGAAAGCGATCACAGGGGAGTGGTCAAAGATGATTTCGAAGTAGAAGAAGACGACGAAGAAATGATAGCTGCAATTTATGAGAGGCTGAGGAAGAGAAAAAGGCGTGGACAGTACCAGATTGAGGAGTACAA
>JAPTYR010000029.1:12300110-12313269 GCA_029814505.1 Siphamia roseigaster | reverse complement strand
ATCGAATAGGCTACACCCGTCATGACCAGAAGTTGATAAATCGTCATCGTCAATTGTAACCATCTTTTATATGGATTAGATTTTGACAACCACTCGCTCTGCGAGCTATTTTTATTTGTTTGTGTACAAAATCACACAAAAAGTTATGGATGGATTGTGATGAAATTTTCAGGATAGCTTGGGAATGATGCAAGGACCAATCGATTAGATTTTGTGAAGATCCGGAAGAGATCCTGGATTCTGTATCACTTTGAAATTTTCTTTAACATTGTGGTAAATGGGTAACCTGATTGTCATCATCTGGCTGCGATCGCTAACCTACACGCTAGCAATGCTTGGCGAAGGTCTACGTGCTCAGAGTGCTTTTCTAGTTATTGACTGCTGCAGAGATCTCTTCCTCAGTGCTCTCCCCTTTGGACTTTGTCTAATATTATGTGTCCAAGTTATTCTAAGACAAGGGCAGTGTTTCTGTTTATGGTATCAGGATATATCAGTGGTCTCGAAGTCTCAAATATTGAAGAAAATATAAAGGAATCAGTTGGTCATTAAGGACGAGGTTGGGATACATGAAAAACAAAATGGAGAAAAAAATTGTAAAACAATTAATCAGTCATTTCAGCTGCATAGAGCTGAAAACCATGACACCAAGCATCAACAGTGATGTTATCATGGGGGATTACTAACTTTTATTTTAGTATCAGAGTGCTATGTTAACTTTTGTATTTTTTTCTTACATTTTAAGACATGAATGATTAATTGCTATGCAACAGTCCTATTTGCCTGTTGTTTTTTTATGTTAATTGTCTGTTACCCTAGTTAAGGTATAAACTGAGAAATTCTAGTAAAATCTGACATGGAAAGCTCTCATCTGTGGCACTGGTCTTAAAAATAGCAGCAATTCACCATAGATTTGCGATTAGTTGGTTTTTTCTTCAAGGACAGATTCTGGATCTGCAGCTTTGCATATGTACTACTAAGATTTTTTTCCTTTTCAGTTTCATATAAATGGGCCACATATCCTTACTGCATGATTTCCTCAACATAGAAGCGAATCTCATCCATATCCCAATAACACTTTCATTCACATCTCTTCTTTTTCAGTGTAACTTTCTCCAGTGTCAACCAAGTAACATCAATCACATTATTCCACAGGATGGTACATTTTAGCTTTGATCATCACATTGCGCAGCCATCCTTCTCCTTCCTTAGCAAAATTAGAGCTAGAAGTATATCTTCAATTCCTTATCAGAGCATAGATTTTCTGTTTGGGGATTCCCCCACTGTCAAAATGTGCATGCTGGGTTAATTGTCCTCCTGTGCCCTTCAAGCTACTGCTTTAGATGTGGAGTTGGTCCCCAGGTGCCTCTCAGTGTCAGTCCAGTGCTTATAATGTCCCTGCATGGATCATATGCAGAGAATGAATTTCCCTACTGAGACAATAAATGTGATTTATGCTAAATAGCTGAATAACCATCATAGACGTGTGGATCTCTTGATGTGCTAATGCTAGATGCAGTGTGTGTACTTGGATGGGTAAAATAGACACCAAATTCACCTACAGGGGCCATAAAGTGAGTTAACCTTTTAAATCTCTAATATTAAGGCAAATGCACCTTTACATCCGAGATTGTTTGATCTTTTTAATGCACTTGATTATAGGCAATAAAGCTGACCACATTTAATAGTGTCATGTTATGGGTAACTTATCATTAGGCAGAAGGCCATGTTTATTCTCTGTGGTTTACAGTCTAAAAGCCTTTTTTTTTTAGCCCACAGTGACTAACAATTGTGGTTACAAGTAATGTCATGGTGACGTCTCTGCATAAAAATTCTTTCATGGGAGATCATGGCAAAAAATAAAATAAATAAAAGGGAAAAAAAAGACCTTAAGTGCATTACACCTGTAGCTTTTTGGGACTTGACCCATATTTAAGTAGCACACAGAATAAAAAATGCAGTCGTGATGAACAAGAATAGTATTTTCTGATAATCTGATAATTATATTTTGGTATTTTGGTCAGGGAGACAGATATTAGATATTAGACAGATATATATAAAGATATTAAGTATGCAGGTGTGAGAAGGATGCACAATGCGTTTTTAAATTTGTGAACTAAAACTGATGCAGTGGTACTTTCACTATATCACCCAATACAACTGTATATTGGATATACATATATTCTTTGTTGAAATACAATGATTAGATGATGCAAGAACAGTGCTGATAGTGGATGTAGAAGGTATATATCTACATAGATTTCACTCTGTTTCAACAGAAAATGAAAACAATGATGCTTAGTTGTCCAACACATGTACACAGTGGCTGAGATATGATGATTTTATGATCCAAGGACAGAAAAAATGATGTTCTAGTAAATGCACTGAAAGCATTTTACATAAAAGACTTAAGTGCTGGGCTGTTTTGCCCTCATGAATATACTTCAACTGAAAATACCAGTTTAAATGTTTGCATTTATTGCTTTCTATGAATACTATGATACAAGCTCAAGCATTCAACCTCCAGCAATTACCGGTTTTACAAAGGCAGTGGACATGTATAACAATTCTACAAAAACTCATTTACAGAGACATACTGTAAAAATCTATCAAAATGACAAACTGTAAAAGTACCTTGCATTCTAATGAGACGCAGATGCAGAAATGGCTTTCATTAAGCCAAAACAATATCTTATCTACCCAAAAACATTTCTACTGGCAGCTTTGTGTTGTTACATTGGCTTCATACAGTTATAAAATAAAACTGACATTTACATATCCTTCCAGGGGTCAGTACTAATAAGTGCAAGATAATGTTAATAAGAAATACATTTAATGGCATGTGCTTCATTGGAAAAAAAAAAAGCGAACAATTTATGAAGTGTTTTGGTGTCCCTAATCACCTTTAAGAGACACATTCAAAAGAGAGTGAAAACAATGATGCTTAGAGCAAAACATGATTCAAGATGACATTTACTGAGGGAAATACATGCCAAGAAACTAATGATTAGTGAAATGACAGAGTATGTCAGTTATTAAGGTTAAATTATAACACTGAGATATAAAAAAGGAGGAAGAAAACATTAGAAAAACTTTGTCAACAGTGAAAAAAATCCAAGTCTCTTTTATCTTCTTTATATCACATCCATCCAGTTTACAGACCTGGGTCCAGTTGTTCAGAAGGGATCGGATCAGGTTTCAGCAACTGGATTCAGGAAAATCTTGGAAAAAAGGATTGCGGAAATGCACTCAATTATATGATCCAGTCTTTTTAAAAAAATCAAATCTTCATACATGCAAATTCTTTTTTAGGTCAAATCGAGTCTGACTCTTTACATTAAACTTTAAATAGAAGGGGATATCTGGATTACTTTAATGTGCAGTTTTCCATCTCTTAAATAGAAAGATGACATGCTTCCTATTCTACAAAGTGTCATTTACAGAGCTAATATCAGACATTGTGACATGTAGTCCCTGTCTGGATCTGCGCCAGTGTGATCCAATGCTGCTTTGAGTAACAGGCACACAAAAGTGAAAAGGACAACCTGATCCAGATCTGACGTTATGAACAACTGAGTCCAGGCGACGCTAGTGGCCTTTGCGCATTTGAAACTGAAGGGCACAAAGAGATCCTTCTATGTGGATCTTCAAGCTTCACATCATTCCTGGTTCTGATGTCTAGAAGTCCACAGTGCTACAGAAATATACCTTTGTTGTGGTATCATACAGTGTAAACAATCAGTTGGCAGGCTGGGCATCCAGTTAGTCATGTTCCCCAGGCTCAATTGCTGTCTCTATGCTGTTTGAAATGTTAGCATCGCCATCTGTTGACAAGTCAGATGAACTGCTAGATGAGGGGGCCGGCTTGTCGCTGGGCGGCCCCTCTCCATCGCTGCTGCTGCTGCTGCTCTCCACATTGTCCTGTTCAAAGCTTGTACTTGACTCTGACAGAGCAGGTTCTTCATGTTGTTCCTGAGTGCTGTCATTATCCTGACTTTGAACAGCCCCAGCTTCAGAAGACTCTCCTTCTCTCTCTGATGTTTCCATGTTGGTGCTGCTCGGCTCTGTGGAGAAAAATGACATTTTTTTGTATTCAGAGTCTAACATGAGTCCTCTTCCCATGTTTTAATATATGATACAATTTTTAAATGACAGTTTTTCTTAGCTTGACATGATACTATTAAAAAAAATGATCTTGTTAAATAGTAGCTAAAAATGTAATTTCCTCTAGGATTATAAATCCAGAAAGTTGGAATATGCAAATGTTCATTTTAAAACAGTAACTGGAGACAAGATATTTCATGGTGTGGTATAAGCTCATCTCCAGTGCAGGAACAGGGATGCTTCAAACTCACATCACACTTGATAAAACTGCATACTTGATCATGACATGACTCCAAACACATTCAGCACATCAATGGTAAAACATCCTGACAGTGTCAAAATGCACAGTGGAGCTAAAAAAATAACAGTAAATATGTAAAGGTGTATTGCAGTGTTTAGTTGGGTCATTCCATATGAAATCAACAATTTTTAAGAAAATTTCCCACCCGACCTCAGGTATTTCAAAAATGAGTCCATACTTATATAACATTGTGTATGATGGAAAAATAAAAAATGTCAATACTTAATTGTAAATAGTTCCAAAGTTATGACCAATTTAAGTAGGTAGGGGGTTCCCTAAAATTGCAACCAAAATTAAGACTTGAAATTTCCAGCTATTTTCAGGGTTCTATAACTTCTGAGCAACAAGAGCTAGAGGTCTGAAATGTTCAGAATCATTTCACAGGAATCTATAGTCCTTTTAGTCCTTTAGTTTTTGTGTAATGGGAGACCAAATGTAGCTTTTTAATAGTTTGCAATGGATAAAATGCTACTTTTGGCCACCCATTAGACAAAAACTAATCATCATATTCATTAATAAAAATGGTATGTGCTGTATTTTGGCTATCTATGGAATGGATCTGTGTAAAATGAAGGTCCTATATGATATATGAACAGCTGAAAATCAAAAATATCCGTCTGAGCTTTGGATTCAAAGGTCAATATAAGCAGGTCACATATAACCTGTAACAAGCAATTTATAGAAGAAAATTGTGCTGTGTCAAAACTTAGGGCAATTCCTGAACTTTCACATGGTGTCTTATTTTGTGATACTACCTTTCCCACATGCTGACTTTTGAATGAAGGTCAGACAGATATTTTTGATTTTCAGCTGTTCATATATCACATATAACTTAACATAGGGCCTTCATTTTACATAGATCCAGTCCCTCGATAGTCAAGATACAACGCATACATTTTTAATGAATATGCTGATTAGTTTTTGTGTAGTAGGTGGCCAAAATTAGCATTTTAGATGTTTGTGATGAATAAAATTTCAACTTTGTCATTTTCTGTAACATGCAATACTTTCACAGTTCGTAGGACTATAGATTCCTGTAAACTGATTCTGAACATTTCAGACCTCTAGCTCTTGTTGTTCAAAAGTTATAGAAGCATGAAAATATCCAAAACATTTCAAGTCTTAATTTTGGTTGTAATTTTAGGGTAACCCCCCACCCTACCTACTTCAAATAGTCAGAACTTCGGAACCATTTACAATTAAACCTTGAAATTTGGGATTTTTCCATCATCTATAATGTACTAAAACTATGTAAACATTTAGAAAAATCTGAAAGGATCAGATGTGGACAACTTCATGAAATGATATGGAATGACCCTGTTGCGCAATTCTATTTATGAGAGCCATGTAGAGATAAATAGACCTTTCTGTAATTACATATAACGTCCACTGCACAGTTCCAGCTCAACACAACTTGATTCTTCACATATATATTTTTTTCTTTTTAGCAAACATCTGTATAGAGCTTAGCACTGTTTAGGCAACACCTCCAGTGAGGTTCTTATGCTGCTTTTAACGGCATCAACTCAACTAATAACTACCCACTCCATATGGCTTAGCCTGAGCATAAGTGCTGCTATGAACACGCAAAAATGGGGTGTAATGACACTTGAAAACTGAAAGTTACAATTTCAGATATAAAAAATTATAGAAAACATTTAAAAGCAAGAATATAGTTGTTAATACATTAAAAATGGGGGGGATTTATGAAGATAGAGCCTTGAAAATTTGTTCCAGTGTTTTCACAGCACTAGTTTAGCATCCCATGTTGCACACACATCAGCAATACCTATCTGTCAACAGCACGATTGTAAGTCATGTTTAGTATCGCTTTGGCCCATTGTAATTTTGCTGAATGCAATATTAGAGTATCTAACAGTAGTAGTAGCAAATTGATATGAGTCAAGCTGATACCAGCAGTACAAAAGTGGACAAAAACAAACAAACAGCTCAACATGAAAATATTGCAGACTACAGATCAGTAACACTATTAGTCCATCATCATTTTTCATAGCAGACTGAACAAGTTTCCCTAAGAGCCTTTTCACACTTCAGACAGAGACACATATGTTGCATACACTGTTGCCAATTTAAGTATACATTAGAGTATGGATGAGTTAACACTTACCATGATCCTCTGAAGTAGCAGGTGACTCAGAGGAAGGGCCACAAGGGTCTTTAGACGACTGTGGTGTCTCTGGTAAGTTCTCTGACTCTTCACAGAAAGAGGACTCCTTTTCTTCCTTCTCCATCTCATCCTCTTTTTCTTCATACTTGAGCCTCTTGACCTCATGTCTATCTGGACTAGAATCCTCCTCCTCCTCTTCTTCCTCCTCCTGGTGTTTATTCTTTATCCCGTTATTTGGTGTAATTTCATCTTCTGATAATGAAGACTCACTGCAGCAATGGTGGAAACAGGAAATCAGCATCACGTAATTATGTTTCGTAGATTAAATCAAATGATGACATGTATTGATGATGGGTAAGAACGTAGTTTTAAGATGACCTAGCCTTTGAAGAAAGTTAGTTTGCGAGTGACAGCACGACATGTGCACCGTACTTGTTTGGATTACCTGATATGAAGCTCCTCCTCTTCCTCTGTGGTTGACTCTGTCCCTTTGCTGACTGTACACTCAGGGAGACCATTGGTGGAAAGTGAAGACGACAATGACAGCTTTGGTCTGTTAAGTGATTTTGGTGTGCCTGGTCCATTAACATTTCGACTGTGAAACAAAAATAATAAATTACCTTTTTTTTTGTATTTTACTCTATCTACCGGTGAAATTTCTGACAAATACATGGTTCTCACCTGTCTGAATATAGAGAAGAGTTACCAGAAAACATCACTCCATTCATTCTGCTTACATTGGGTGGACCATTTTTCCTAAAAAAGAAAAAAAGGCACATAATAACAACTATTAATTGTGATTTTGTTGAGCAAATGCCTGTATGAGGAGGGGTGCAGTCAATGCACATTGACAAGAATATTATAGCAAAAAAAAAAAAAAAAAAAAAAACAAGCTTTGGCAACTGTATAACATTAGATGTACTTACTCCGATGTAGGGTACACGCAGCTGACCACCATTACATTCTGCCATACAGAGGATTAGTATAAATCACAAGACATCAAAAGACATTATTTTGTTATTAACAGTAAATTTTGCATGAGTGCTTACCTTCTCCAGACCTCTGAGGAACTTCTCTGTTCCTGTATAGTTTCTCTTAGGGTCTGTCAGCAGTTCACAAAGGCGCTGGATGGTGAAAGGAATCCTGAAAATGTTATCAATGAATATATTTAGGAATAGTCATGTGGAGTGGTGTTACAGAGAATACCTCTACCACCACATTGGCTGCACTGGAGATGAAAACGCAATTACCAAAACATTCAGAATTGTTTGAGTCACCTTGCAGCTAGTCCAAAGTGCTGGCTTCAATTAACAATTGCCATTTTTGGGAGAGTTGCAACAAATTAAGCTTTCATTTCAAATAGTCACCATGAAGTTTGGAAAATGTTACTTAAATATGAACTAAATCATTGTCAGTGTTCCGCTTGACTCAGATCTTTTTAAATAAATTCCCTAATAAATATCTACAGATAAACAACATAAGGTGTCTTAGTTGCTAGGCCATGGAAACTCCAGTCCATCTTGGTCTGAATTTTAAAGGTCTGACCTCTACCACAGGGACAGACATACTTCAAACATGTTCCATAGCTCATCATCTGGTTTGAGATGTTCTGACTGCAGGCCATACAATTGATATAATTTCCATACTAAAACATTCAAACATTCATTGACTCCTAAGAGACCACTGCCATAAGTTTTTTTTCCTACAATATGTCAGCTGTCTGTATCGCTATTGGATCACTTTTATTTTATTTTTTTTTTTAATTTATTTATTTTTGTACAATCAAAATAAGGTAAATAGACATTAAACTAACATGAGCCAATATCAATTATTTCATATATTTAAAAAAATGTTGTTCATATACATAAGTTACCACTGTTTAGTTACAGTTCCGTATTTTGGGCATTGTGGACATACATTCACAATTTGCAGAAAGGGTTTTCACTTACCCATTATAACCATCCACAATTTTGAGGATCCTCTGTTTCATCTCCTCAAAGGGAACATACTCTACATTAGGATTGTGTGGTCCCCTTTGTTCTGGTGTTGAGGCTTGGAAATCGTCCATGATATTTTCCAACTTAAACATGAAGTATGTTTTTAACTGTGACCATGGGATCCTAAAAGACAGAGACACACTTAACTTACATTCACTCACAGAATAAGTCCATGAGCACATTTTATAACATGGTTGTAAGTTGCACTGAGTGTTTTAACGAAAAAGATGATGGCACTATTTCTGTGAAGTGTAATAAGGTTTGCGCACTTAAATAAACTAAAATTGTAACACCAATATCAGTCTGTGCAGGTATACAACTGCCTAAAGCAAAAAAAGGATTTCTGGCCATCCCATTGCATATATCTGGGGGGGGGGGATTAAACCTATCTCTGTTGTTCAGTAACAGGTACGATTTAGTGACAGTATGAGCTAAAGGTAGAGTGTTACATCAAAAATAACGTTATTACTTTTTTTGGTGTTTGTGTTTTGTGTGTCAAGATGTATGTTTGACATGAATGAGTAATCTGTACACCTTCCCTTACAGTTAAGTAAGAATACTCAAATCGCAATTGCAATATTGCCCATAATAATTGCAGGTTTTGTTTTTTTAACCAAACTGTGCAGCCCTAGTTGCAATGGTTAATCTATACTTACAATGGCTGACCAGTCTTGGCAACATGACACAGAAATTGCTCTAGAACAGGACAGGTCTCTCTTCTCCCCTTCTTCTCAAAATCTGCACCAACATACAAAACAGAACAATCAAAATGGTGTTTGTACTAAACATCCTTAAACTACAATTCCAGCCTCACCAACCTATGTTGATGACTGAATTATATGAATGTAAAAATAGAGTCAAAGGATTACTACAAGTGGAGAATAAAGAGCAAGACAAATTAGATCCTTAAGTGCCCAAAAGCAGAAAAATGCAGTTTTTTTTAAAATAAGTATTAGTTGTAAGATTTGACTGGTAAAAACAGTGGCAACATGCAAAAAAATAACTTCAACCTTGCAAGAAAAACATTGACAAACACTAATTATAATGTACAAAACACTAAAGTTCTTTCAAAAGTTACTAGCATGTTTATGACGTTATCCGACCAGCTGTTTACATAATAACTGAGGAGCAACAAGGGAATATATAGACGTAACGTCAAAAGCAGAAAAACAGTAACGTAATGAAAGGAGGCCAGACATAAAGTGACATTAGTGTTAAACCTTGGTGTCTCTTCTAAACCCTTACTGGTTCTTGGTAAGCTAAGTTACGGCACCGTAGTTAGCAGACGCTGCAGATTTGACAACGGGTGCCAAAATAAATACAAAAAAAATCCCTCGTAAACAACGCGTCATTTATTTGGATAAGTATAAAAATTGCCTTGAAAAGCTTCCAGTAACGCGTCGATGTCCATTTCTGTGTCCAGACATAGGCAGGAAATACTTGCTAGTGTTAGCAGTAGCAGGTAGCAACTCAACAAAGCTGGTGGTTGTGCTAACTGCGCATGCGCGAGTGTTACGTATTGACAATCGCGGAAGATGCGTTCCAGTTAACGTCGATAAAGCAATGCACTGTCCTTGTCGCAACTACTAAAGAAGCCGGGGTTTTACGTGTTTGTTGCTTGTGCTGTACACACATATGAAATATCAAGCTAAGCATGTGTAGTTGCGTAAACTTCTGGACGGTTCTCATTCGCTGTAGATGCGGCAGACAGTCAACGGGCGTCATCATTTTTCTGTTGTTGTGACGGATGAAACCGGTGAAGCGTCCAATGAGTCAGCAGCTGATCGGAGTTAAATTTACCTAACAACCTATATACAACGATAACAGCTCTAGGGAAAACATATACCCTGAGATTGACCAGTGTTTCAAGAAGTCACTCGGTTTTCAGGGGGTTAACAATGGCAGTCCCGGTAGCTGCCCCGTTTCAGCCCAGTCCGGCTCTGCTGGAACACAACATTCACATCGGCGACAGAGATTTGGGAAGAATTACAAGTAACAATGACAGCGACACTTTGCCTTTACATTCTCCGTGGACTTACTGGCTTGATAAGTAAGTAATTTCCCCTCATCACTGTGTCATGAATATTTAACCTTATGTCCGGTGGTTGACCTTAAATGAGAACAAAGAAATGACGAATCTGCTGGGCCTGGAATATCACGCAACCGAGCTGTGGTTTATGTTTGTTTAACAGCGATTTATGTCACTAATGAAAATAGAAATCTAACATTTCAATAACACAAATTAACAGTGGTGCTTCAGCTTTTGTACCAACTTTTTTTTCCCCACTCTCTCCCTCTCTCTCTCTCTCTCTCTCTGACCTACATACTCAGTCCTCCACTTGGTGAGATCTTAAAATAAACAGAAGAGTAAAATTATCAGTGATAAATCCATCCTCCTGGCTGAGTAGTGCTGGACCTGATTTCAGACAAAACAGACTTAATAGATCCATAACCTTCTCGTGGGTTTCTGTTATGAGTACAGTTGTTAATCTATTGTTCAGAAAATGTGTCAAGTAAAGCATTACTGGGTCCATGTATAAATAATGAATCTTATATTAGAAATTCAGTCAGTGTCAGGATTAAAGGGTATTTTACAGCTAATGAGTATCTCGTCTGAGCTTAACACAAGTAAAAGTGTTACACAAGTGTCATCATCTGGGGACATCAGGGGACGCTGTGTTCAAATGGGGTCAGTGTTGTTTACTGTTTACTGGGTTATTAGTCATCCGATCCTCTACCCCAACCTGACTGTTCGTCCTCAACAGCTCCCTGAAATAAGGCCAAAGAATGAAACTCTAAAGAAAATGCATTAATCTGCTAAAGAGTTATGAAGTGGATTAAAATGTTGTTTCTTTGTCTGGTTTTGTCAGATCTCTACCAGGAACAACAGCAGCTGAATGTGAGTCAAACCTGAAGAAAATCTACACTGTGGAGACTGTTCAGGTAACAGTATTTTCACAAGGAAGCATTTCTTTTTAAAGAACCTTTTCATACATGGAGTAATCTATGTAACTGCAATGACTCATTTAATATATATATATATATATTTGGACATTTTGTTGTGGTTGCCTCACTAGATCAGTTATAAAACTCTGACAAGTCTTTATGTCTTGTTTGTTTAATTATTTCATGAAATAACCTGTTTCCTTTCTTTACTCTTAACTATGATATAGAATTTCTGGAGAGTTTACAACAATATCCCCAGTGTCTCCAGCTTGCCATTGAGATGTAGTTATCATCTCATGAGAGGAGAAAGAAAACCTCTATGGTAAGACTGATTGAAAGAAAAATATGTCACTATTTTAGGTCAATTTGCATATGTCATATTTGTTGTTTCTTTGTCTCCAGGGAAGAAGAAAGCAATGCTAAAGGTGGAGTTTGGAAAATGAAAATATCAAAAGAATCCACTGCAAGTGTTGCTTTTTTTGTTTTTTGTTTTTTTTAATATGTACCAATATGTATATAGTGTACATTTGTTTCAAAACACTTGTCATCTTATTTACAGTCGGCTGTGTGGAAGGAGTTATTATTGGCGACTATTGGAGAGCAGTTCAGTGATTATTGTGCTTCAGGTAACTTAAGAATTTTGTTTTTGCAAATAACCATCACTACTTTACAAAAGTTCAGTCCTTTTTTTTGTCATATGTTATACTTTATGTATATTGACGCTGAAGTGCACTAACTTTCTTCCTTTGATGCTTTTTTTTGCAGATGATGAAGTAGTTGGGGTTAGTGTCAGTGTTAGAGACAGAGAAGATGTAGTTCAAGTCTGGAATGGAAATGCTTCATGTGCTACTGATTCAAAAATCTTAGGGAGGATTTATGAGCTCCTGCCACAGATAGCGTTTAAAGCAGTGTTTTACAAACGTAAGTATTTTTGGCATTTTTAATGACACCATAGCATTAGCGTGGATTGACAGTAACACCATGACTTGTGAATAATCAATGCATTCTTTTGTTTTATTTACTCTTTATAGCCCATGAGGAGCACCACGCATTTGAAGGAGGACGATCAAGGCATTAGCACGTTTTGCATATTAAACTCTTGAGGTATACAATTTGCTTTTGGTTTGGACAATGTCAACGCCATAATATCTGGGCATGTTTTAAGCAGGGTGACAGTCAAAATGTAATATTGTACCATATTAATTACCTAAACATGGAGCCCATGTATTATGGATTGAACTCTTAATTTTATCCAAAACAATTATTTTTTAGCCACAGGCAAAAACCATTTAGATTTATTTTATCTATTGCAACATTTGTATGTTTTTATACTGCGAAATTTAGCAAAAACTTAACCAAAGCAGCAGATTGTGTACAGCCAGATTTTCTTAGATGTATTTTAGCATTTTCCTGAGCACAATTAAAACTCGCCCTTAAGAATTTTTTTTTCTTCGTTTAAGGTGTAGGCCTAGTGGCACAAAGCAACATTTTATCCAAACGCATTACAAAGCTTTTCTAGTCAGCTCGTTTTTCTGTTATGTACGTTACAGCCAAAATATTGTTGTCTCTACTGGGGAACCTAAAGATGTGTACTATGATGTAATGCTAGTATATGGGCAGAAATATGTGCCATCAGAACCTGAATTTGAGGAATTTATAATTGAACTTGAATAGCTAAACTTGAAT
>JAPTYR010000029.1:12281367-12296178 GCA_029814505.1 Siphamia roseigaster | reverse complement strand
GTGTGTGTGTGTGTGTGTGTGTGTGTGTGTGTGTGTGTGTGTGTGTGTGTGTGTGTGTGTGTGTGATACTATTTTAGGCTATACAGAACATTTAACTTATGTTTGTGTACAAGAAATCTACTAGTAAAACAGTTGTGGTTATATTATAGAGAACCCCTCAGAAAGACAGCTGCTATGGTTAACCAATCAAAGGTTCAAGTATTTATAATTATCTTGCCATGGCTTAGGTTCTCTACAAAAACACAAAATAATACATTTTCAGACCACTGACTTTGCCAAAAATCAGTAATGCTTTGTTACTATTTGCTCTGTTCTGTTTTTGTCTAATGTTAAAGCACATGTTTTTACAAAAAGTCAATCATTCTGTACCCTTGCACATGTACAGTTGAGTGATCACTTAAGATCTCAGACCTTGTAATTGATTGTTGATCTTGGATGGTGCCTTGTGTTTACCAGCATTTTAGAATGTCATGCCCACCTGTGTTTTGCATGTTGGACTTGTATGTTGTCATGTTTCTCTCAGTTTTACACATGTACAAAAAATAAATAACCCTCAATTGCACAACTGTGGTGTTTCGAGTATCAATTGCAGAAAGGTAGTCATATATGATAGGTTAAATTCTTTTTTTTTTTTATTCAGATTAGATGTTACATATCTATTGTGCAAAAGTCTTTGGCTACCATTAGCTTTGTTGGTTTCTTAAGGTTATAATGACCATATCTAGGCATTTGTCTGTTTTTAGGTGTCAATACACAGGCAATTTATAAAAAGTATTAAGCCTATGTGCGAAGAGAAAATCTTTTGTGTAAGCTTCTTATAATGTACCACAACATTATTTAAAAGAACTTCCAGATACTTGACCTAAGACGGTTCAAGGTACAGATAAAGTTTATTGATCCCTTGGGGGAAATTCACTAAATGCAAATGAAGATCATACTAACTCTTACCTATAGAATCTGTTAAAATGTATTTTTTGCAAATCTGTTTCAATGCTTTGCGCACATGCCCTGCATTGTGTTATACCTTAATACAGAAACTGGAGAGAGGAAAAAAAGCTATTAACCATGAAAAGACTCTATCCATTATCTTTTGATAGAGAGGGAGATGGATTTGTTCAGTAGATCACTGCATACGTATATTATGCATATGACAGAGTAGATGGTTTTGTTTTTTTACCACCTGGCGAACATTGAGGTTTGAGTAAAATCAGACAGAAAATGTCTCCCTCTTGTGGGAGTAAGAATCGACTAAACATTTCACATTTATACCATCAAATTGATTTCTTTTTCACATTACCGCTGTAAAAATTGTTTCTGTAATTGTGTGGTGCGATGAAAGATATTTTTTATATACAACTGCTTTAGTTTTAATCATCATATGCAGTCAGAATGCAGAAATTTACATTTAGCTAGTGTGGTTTTCGTTTTTGCAACATAATCCTGCCTTTCATTATCTTCCCACTGCTTCATACTACTCAAGGTGTAATTATCGTTTGGAAAAATGACAACTACGATTTATTATGAGATGCTTTTAATGTTGAATTTTTCAGAGTCACACTGTCCCGCGTGTGAATATGACATCACCATTGTTTACTTTTCCCTAAGCCCCGCCCTCTGTTAGCAACTTGTGGCTAGCTCGCTACCAAGGAAGGCACTGCTTCGAGGTTTAGTCTTTAGACACCACCCTGAAGAAACGATTGTCCACACGTGTATAAATCGGTGAGTAACCGTTCATTTATAATTGTTACGAACGTTGTTTAACGAAGCTCTAATGTACCAGATAGTTCATTGTGATTTTTGCCGGTCGGCAAAATGAAGAGCAGAGAGAAACGTTTCTTCTAAGCTAGCGCCAGTACCACAGGCTGCTAGCTTTTGTTACACTGTTCGCATAAACCATTTCCTCAAGGTTCATCGAAAGCTGTTTTCTAGTCCAGTTCCTTATCGAATAACGAGGCAAGATCGCCCTTTGTTTTCAGCATATAGTCTAAAGTTTTACTGACGCGATTTTGTCCGTTTCTATGCGGAGCTAACAGCTCGGCTGCTTTAACGCAACGCAAAGCCTCAGACTGCAGTGGATGGTGTAAAGGACATCGGTTCCGTTCTTATGCTTATCGCACAGTTAAATCGATTGCCCGTTATCAACACGTTATTTTAAGTGTGCCGGGATAAAGTGTTGAGGACAGAGTGAAGTCCTGAAATCTGCTGAACTGTATCCGTAGACACACGACAATATGAACTCGTAAAAAACGTCTTCTTAATGGAGTATTAACTCGGAATGTTAACATGGAATTCAACTTTCTTTTCATATTTGCTTTTCATTTCGTCTAAAGAAAGACTCCAATGTCTACACAAACGCCTAATAGGACCCAAACTGAATAACTGGTTAATTTAATAATGTCTAATATTTCATAAGAAGGTGTGGATGATACAGTGACACTTGGATAACTAATGTAGATTGTGTGGTGCGGTCTGATTTGTTGTCAAATCTAATACAACTGTTTCTTTATCTTTTTCATGCATGAGTAATAAAAAAACTAGTCAAGGGAATTCATTGATTGATCTTTTTAATCTGACCATGGGAAATCCCTACAGATTTTAGTATCCTGCAACAGCCCTGTACGACACCAGTTCAAAAATTCTCAGTTTAAAGACAGGGACTGGATGTTGTTTGCTCTCTTCTTTTAAGGAAAGGCCTCTTTGCAGCACTTCCTTCCCATTCTTTGAACAGTGATAACCCCCATAGCTTGTGAGCTCCTGTAGAGAGAAAAGTCCACCATTTTGTTTCATAAAATGAACAAATAACATCATCTTGGGGATACTAATCAGCCCATCTCAGAAACAGTTTCACTGCAGCATGGCTGTCCACTCACTATAATCCTAGTAGTCAGGCAACATCCTCTCATACATACTGAAACTGATCAGGTATGGACAGCAGTTTTTGTTTTGTTTTTGTTTTTTTGTTTTTACAGCCAGACTCCCTTCTATGCCAGACATCTGTAAAACTGCCTACAGGAAACTGCTCTTTGTTGTCAGAACTTATTGTGATCTTAAAAGCAAAAGTAAGCTCAGTTAAAACATCACCAAAAACTGCTAGTTGATACTTGACTGGGTTTAGTTTTAAATTGCATGAATGACTTAAGTATGTTATGATGGATCATAAACAACAGATTATCCCAGTTACCTGTTTCAGTAGTCATCTATTAGTCATTTTAAACACAGGTTGTTTTCTTCTTACAAAGATGCATGTTAGTACACTTTTCCTTTTAGTCATTAGGGAGTGTGTATAGTCTAATTGAATCTGTCACGTATTACCTAAATGTTATTGACATCATTTGTCACTGGTGGTGAATTGATTGATTCATTAACAGCCATTTTTCAAAACATTTGAATGTAGGATTCTTAAATTATGACATTATGACTGGTTTCATGCAACACTTTTTGTGTTGATTTCCAGCTGCTCATATTATTTATTTGGCTTCTTTATTTACCTTTGTTTATGCAGCTAAGCTTTTGACTTGGACACTCCCAAGCTATACACATGAAAGCTTTACTTGTGCATTGTACTACCTGCCATAGCCGTTTATCGCACCACCTGGTTAATGGCAAATTGTTCCAGAAGGAAGATATGTTTGCACATAAACACGGACCCAGGGCCCCTGTGTTTACAGTAGTCATGGCAGCACTCAGTTATTCAACAAATAGACCTAGCGTGATCCTGTAGAAGAGAATGTTTGTCTTGGTAGGCAGAGCTGTAACAGTGTGTTCTTATTTAGATATTCTGCAGCTTTTTATATTTGATACATTTTAGGTTTCGCTCACATAATGAATAACTATGATATTAGTTGTGTAAAAAGCACTACGAAAATGGCATCTTACTTGTCCTCTGTAAATATTGTTCTCATAAATCCAGGTGTTATCTTCATTCTTAGGTCACTGAAGTCCAGATGCATGAGTCTGGGTCAGAACCTACAAGCTACACCATTCCAGCTATTCAAACAGAGAACGGGGATAACAGTGACAATGAGAGTCGACTGAGGAGCAGCCACCCTACTCCTCCAGAGGCACCCAGGGTCAGTGGTTCCCAGCTGTATTCGTTCACCTCTGTGTCAGTGGGTTGAATGTAACAGATGGTCCTTGGTTTTGAAAGCATAGTTTAAGACATGTAATGTTTGTTTAATACTTACATATGCTAGAAATATTGTATAAAGATTAGGCTAGAATATAAATCAATAAAAATTTTCACCACTAATTAAAGTAATCGTTTTTCAACCTTTTACAGAAACATTTTATAAATCACATTATGGTACATTATCGCATCAGGTAATGTTACTGGTGATCTTAAGAAATGTATTGTTATGATATGATTTTGGATCATATTTTCTAAGTAAAAATCAAGCATTGAAAGTAAATTTATCCCAGACATATGTAGAATAGTGGAATGAAAACAAGAATAATCAGTGCAATTTATAGGAATGCTGGACTGATTTATAGAAAACACTCGATGGATTGCCATTGTAATTTTTAATTAACTACTGAGGGGGTTGAAGTAATTATCTGTCTTACAGCCCACTGCTGTTCTCTTACTTTTGTTACAACACTGTACATATGCAGAGGGGCATGTATGAATGTTTTCAAGGCTACAAATGTAAATTGCAATTGAGGCAGCTGTTTTAACTTCAACAAACTATCACATTAATACGTGTTAATTCTTTTTAAAATTTATGCACAGCTGGTCAAATATCCAAACGCTTTCTCTTCCTGACAGTGTTCATAGTCGTACCAGCTTCAGGATTATACTGGACACAGCACAGACTGCCTGTTCAACAGCTTTGTTTTTTTGTTTGTTTTACCTGTAAAGGTACCTCAGAGGCTTTCATTTTGACAGTCTCATTTTCAGCAAACTGCTGGGTTCTATATTTATGCTAAAGGGGAACACAGTGAATGGTGTGTGTTTGTGTGTGTGGGGGGGTTGTGCTGAGGTTTGGTAAGAGGAGGGGGAGAGCACAACTCTCGCTGGGTGGAGGGATCACTGTGATATTGTTAGTTTTGTTCCTGCTCATATCAAGTGGGTCAGGCTCTGTTCGGCTGTCAGGCACACATTATTGCTGAGCAGTATTTGTGTCTGTATTTCTGTGCCGGATACACATTCAAATGGACATGATCAGGTTTGTCAATTTCATTCTGGTTTCTTTTTATCAGATAATTTTAGTATGTTATTTTAACTACTTATGCCTGTTAGTGAAAGTAATGTCTCATCTCAATTGTGTAATTTTTAATTAACACTCCAGGTGTGTGTGTGTGAGTGAGTGTGATTGTAAATGTTCCTCTTTCTGAGACTACACCCATTCCGAACTATTAGTAAGTATTCTATTCCTATAGAGAAAGGCAGATTGTTTTTGCTCCTCAGTAAGTTTTTAGTGTTTCTGTTAAGCTGTCAGTCATCTCAGAGTTCACAAGACCAGTCTTGCGGGAACAGATTTGTGTTTACACTCTGTTGCTCACTGGTACGACTTTCAACAATAACAACAACAGAAGATGTTTGGACTTGCTGGCTACCATGGCAACAGGGATTAGGCAAAGGCTGTTGTTGTGTTGATGGTTTCCACAGAAAAATAGAGAGGCCAACTGGCTCTGTCTGTGGGATAGACCTGTTTTCATTGCTTTGGTGGTCACCTCTGCAGCATTGAATTTCATAAGAAAGGACAAACTAGGAGGCAGTCATCTGTTATTGTTAGCCCAAAGCCTGTGTGAAATTCGCTGTCAGTTTGTTTACCCAATTCAAAACAGACTCTGCCTCGGAGAGAGATGTTTGTTTGTGGTTCAGACCTTAATTAAAATACGAATCTCAAGTTCTGTTTTCGTAAACAGGCTCTGTATGCTTTTTTATTCATTATTTATATCTCTGTGCAATTTTGATTACTCTGTTTATGTTTACTGTAAACATCCCTTGAGCTGTGAGGCTTGACAGGGAGGGGGAGGGTGTGGTAATTGCTGCATGCCTTGCAGAGGACGTTGTTGTTGTTTTTGTGGGACTGGTTGTTGTTGTTTTGATGGAATTCTAATCCCCTTAGGGCATCTGGTGTTGTTGTTGTTTTTCAGATTTATCTTTAGCTGAAAGGCAGCAAAGTCGTGTTTAGCCCAGATGACCAATGAAATGAGAATAATAAATAAGCTGCTGCATTTAAATTAGTTTAACTGTTCCTGTTTCTCATGTATAGCAGTATATATACATCCTATAAAGGTTGAGCCTGTATGTTGTAAGCATATGCTTTTTAGCAATTTGAGCTTATTTCATGAAGATGTGCTTTGTATTAATATAGTTGTGCTTTTAAAATTACCTCCTTTTATGAAAGCCCATATATTACATTATTTTCACATATTTTTGTTAATTAGTGTATCTGTCTACAACTACATTATATTGTGCTAATTTGCTAAAATGAATTAAGTTTCTCACTCCAGAACATTCCATGTTTGTTGTTGTTATAGGTCTTTACTGTCACCAGCCACACGTTTGAGTCTATATTCACTACATTAACTGTCCATAATAAGCTGTTTAAGGCAAGAATTACTTTCATGTGCATACAAATGTGTTTGTGAGTATTTTCGATCAGGTTTTCTTGGTTCTGTATTATAAAATATATATTCACCTGTGTCATTTAAGTAAAATTACTGCTTTATTCAGGGTCCTTTAAAAATACTCCTCTAAAATGTTTTCTGATAAACTTGGTGTTATGATGAGCGACTCACCATCTGTGTAACGGTTTGTGTCTGTGTCACAGGTTCCAGTGTCGTTATCAATGATGACCCCTCCAGCAGAGGCTCCACAGCAGTTGCAGCCGACACCACAGCAGCAGATCCTCAACCCACAGCAGCTTCAAGCACTGCTGCAGCAACAAAAAGCACTCATGTTACACCAGGTAATGATCAGTATCCATGGGGAAAGTTACATGTTTGTTTCAGTCCGCATCATTTTTACTCAAACGTTACCATTCTCGTCTTCAGCAACAAATTCAAGAGGTCTTCAAGAATCAGCAAGAACAGCTAAATTTGCAGCTGCTACAACAGAAGAATGCTGGGATTGTTACTCAAGAGGTAAGCTTTATGTTTTATAGTGGTTTTATATATTCCTCAACTCTTTATATTGAAGCAAAAGTGAATTTCAGTATTAGAGCCACATCAGTTTCAGTATTAATAGAACTAGCGCGAATGTGAGCCAGAAATTAGCATCTGCATGTGTCTGTATATGTGACTGGATTACATCAGTGATATACGATCTGTCATCACATTCAGGTTTTAACCAATTCCCGAATTGCAGACAATTAACAGAAATACTAAATGTAGGCAGTTGGCTGCATGCACAAGACAGCAGGTGTGGGTGTTTGGAATAGGGAAAATATTTTGATGCGCTTTAAACAGAAAAATGTTCTATGCTAATTTTGTCCAATTAGGAGAAAAATAGAAAAAAAATAATAATTTTGTCTCTCAGGTTACTGTGCAAAATTAATTCAAGAAAACATTGGAAGTGTTTGTTTCAGTGCTGGTGTCTGACCAACAAAAATATGATGAAAATTAAATGCATCAGACTTGTGTCACAGGCCAAATGGAGGTTTTTGGTCTTTAAATAGCTAATGACATTTGCTGATTACATTTACTATGGTAGCTAAGTGATTGACAGCACATGACTGTGGTTGCACAGTAATAACCAAAAGGCACCTTTTGTAGCAAACAAAGGCTCTGGTCCTGTGTGTTCCACTGTTGTGTCATCATATGATTATTTTCTCTGGATAAATATGTTTTTGTCTGAAGTCACAACGCAGCAGTTTTCTGTAGAGGATAGGGGGTATTTACTAACCGATGATGTGTCGTCTTTGTGCTCCAGCTTACAGCTCAGCAGATCGCCATCCAGCAGCAGCTCCTTCAGGTGCAGCAGCAGCATCTCCTCAACCTGCAGAGACAAGGCCTCCTATCAGTCCTTCCCACCAGCCCCGCTGCAGGCCCAGGTACGCTGTCTTTATTCCCCATGGCGGTGGACTTGGTTGTGGGTGTGCTGGTCTCATTTTTCTGAATCTTTTTTTTTTTTTTTTGGTGATTATCTTTGCACCATAACTCAGCAACAACTTTAGTCATAATAATCAAACTCTGTATAAATGTTGACCTTAACCTACTCTAGTCACCCTTATTTTTTGTGGTCAAAAGGTGTGAGTTCAAGATCACAGGATCAGCTTTAACCCCCACCCCCAAGGGGAGGCTAGGGGTATTGTTTTTGCTTCGGTTTGTTTGCTTCTTTGTTTGTTTCTTTGTTACTGCACCTCCCTAAGGGGAGGCAAGGGGTATTGTTTTTGTTTCTATTAGTTTCGTTGTTTGTTTGTTAACACTCTAGCAGCAAAAACCCAGAATAGATCTGATTACATTTTGGGAACATTAGGTGAAAGTTCAATTTTTTTTCCCGAATTTTTCAAATCTTTTTTTTTCCCTTTTACTTATAATGAGCTCATGTCTGTAGCAGCAAAACAAATGGTTGAATTCATACTAAATTGGGTTTGTAGATTGCCAATGACCCAGAATAAACATGGTGACATTTTGGGAAAAGTAGGTCAAAGTTCGTATTTTTAATGAGTTGTTTTAATCTTTTTTTTCTTTTCCCATTTACTTATAAAGGGGTGAAACATAAATTTTGTTTCAATTTACTTCAAACTTGGCACATATATAGAGGCAATTGATATGCTGACATCAGACATCGCCAAACTATGCTACAATATGTACAAGGGGCGGGTTTTAATGTGCCTTTGTAGAGTAATACCAGGGGTTTGCAACTCTGGTCCCAGACAGCCGCTATCCAGCATGTTTGAGATGTTTCCCTCTTCCAGCATTCCTGACAGTTGTTCTCAGGCTTCTGCAGAACTGGATGATAGGCTGATCATTTGAATCAGGTGGGTTGGAAGAGGCATACATCTAAAACGTGCAGGAAAGTGCCTCTCTCGGACCAGTTGTAGACCCCTGATTATACGGTTGATGATGCCACCATAATGTGCCCCTGTAGTGATTTCCACTCTGGCTTATTTCAATTTTATTGTGTTTCTGTAGGTATAAAAATATATTTTTGAAAATAGGCTTCTCATAAAGTTAAATCGGCTTAGTAAGATACTCTTAATTGTGATTAGTCAGTATACCAGTGTCGCAACCATAGTCCATGGAACATCTGCATCACAACTCAAAAGGGCTTGGATCAACTTTCAGTCGAAGCAGAACCTTCCTAGTTATACCTTTTTTTTCTCTGTGCTTTGTGGTTTTTAAAAAATGGATACAAACAGTTCACTTAGGTTAATTTTATCTGCTGTTGTTTAACGGCTCCATTTTTTTCAGACAAGAGTAAGCTATAATGTTTTACCCTCACATCTACGGTCTTCCTTGGAACTATCTCCTGATGGCTGTGATGTGTCATCTTTTCAGCTGTTTTTTAGAGACATGGTCAACCTGACAACCCCCCCCCCACACACACACACACAGGTTGGCCAAGAGCCTCAGGTGGACGTGAGCATGAATGCTCCGTCAACTCTGTTGATGGGGTCTTTGACGTGCTTCAAGTTATCGTTTTCTTTAATCTTTCCACTATGTTTATTTGATTTGATGATTTTTGCATTCTCTAAGTCCATGTGTTTTCTTGTAACAATGATGTGCTGATTCTCACATTCCTTTTGATCTTCTTTTTTTCCCTTGTTTCTTTCCTTATGTTTTCTGATGTGACATTTCATGTATAATATTATAATTGTTTTTTTGTTTTATTCTATACTGTCCTTGGGGTGCACTAGTGGCAGTCCTGTTTTTATATATGGTTTTACTGCTGTGTTTATTTTGTGTTTTGTCGTTATCCTTTTTATTGGTTCTGTTATCCCTCGGATGTATGGTATGGCTGTTGTCTTTGTTCTATATTTCAGCTTACCGTTTTCATTGTTTTTCTCTTGTTTTCCTTCGTTAATGGCCCATGTCAGGTATTGGCAGTGTGCGAGTATGTGTCTGATGTGTTTTTTTTTTCCTCTTGTCTGTCCTCTTCTCTTATGATGCTAATGTGTTTGTACAATGTCCTTACTAGGAGTATTTTGGTTTCAATACAGTGTAGAGCCGATACTGGTCCATGTATGGTGGA
This sequence comes from Siphamia roseigaster, assembly GCA_029814505.1. Taxonomy (NCBI): domain Eukaryota; kingdom Metazoa; phylum Chordata; class Actinopteri; order Kurtiformes; family Apogonidae; genus Siphamia; species Siphamia roseigaster. The sequence continues at coordinate 12,286,034 of JAPTYR010000029.1, read as the reverse complement.
CTTCTGTATATTGTTATTTTTTGCTGCCATTGAAATGGCAGAACAAGAAGTGTTAAATTCAGCAATGTTGGATCATTGTAGAAGATATCATCACATAATGGACTGAGATATTGGGGGGGAAAAAATCATCAGATCAGAAACAACACAATCATATCAGGGTGCGAGATAAAGACACCAACAAACAAGAATTAGTCCCATTCATACATGTGGACAACTGTTTTCTTCAAAGACCATTGGGTGGAAGGGAGCATGGCCAATCAGATCCATCAGGATGGCCAGGTCTAGGAAATAATATCTTAAAAGATGACATTTCACTGCCATCAGGTGAAGCTATTAACAGTAGAGGACCGTTGAAACATATCAAGGTAAAACATTTACCTACACCTTACTGTTGCCTGAAAAGAGAAACAGTTAAATAAATGTTAATTCTCCTTTCAGTGTACTTGACCATGGTGCTGATATAGAGCTAGTGGCAGCTCACTGCTTCTAGTGTGTGTGTGTGTGTGTGTGTGTGAATGAGTAAAATGTAGATACTGAATTTCCCTACAGGGATAATAAAGTGAGCTTAACCATTAACCTTTATGCTGATGTGCTTTATGCTTGATGTTTTCAGTTTTAAGATGTCCTAAAGTTATCAGTGTGGTGTTTAATGTAGTAAAAAGGTTATGCGGAATTTCTTAGCATGCTTTCACAGTCTTGCTGTACATGTGTGCTTACAGGCTCTGAGAACGGTAGCATTGGTGGCAGTGACACCAGAGAGTCTTCCAGTCAGCAGTCAACCCCCAATGGACATCACAACCTCCTGAAGAGGAAAGATAGGTACTGTAAAAATACACTGTATCCCATCTGACATGTGCTTATTTTCTTCTTAAAAAGCTGTTATATTTCTGATTTTGCACAATAACTTATGTTTATTATCACACATGTTTGTAGTGGGCCACAGGATGACAACACACAAAACAGCCACCCCCTGTATGGAAATGGCATGTGTAAATGGCCCGGCTGTGAGACCGTCTTTGGAGACTTTCATGCATTTCTCAAGTGAGTGATAATCTGAGATGTTCACATTTATGGACTTTTGTGTACAGAGTAATTTGTAATTTTCAGCTTTGCTGTGCTCTGGTGGCAAACCATGATGTTGAATCTGTGTTTGTCTGCAGACATTTGAACAGTGAACACACACTTGACGATAAGAGTACAGCCCAGTGTCGTGTGCAGATGCAAGTGGTTCAGCAGTTGGAACTGCAGGTATGCATTAGATTTGTCCTTTAATTAAAACATTTTCTTTTATTAATTTATTTAATGTACAACACAGCTGGTAGTTTACTTCTGATTAATGAGAAACTTTGTAAGATGTTGAAAAAGTCTTTGAAGGGAAACGCTGTTTAAAAACTGTAAAATGGAAAGCCTATTAAAGGTTTGAAGTGGCGGTGTGTTCTCACACTAGGTCTGGAAACAGAAGTGATGTCTTTAGATAATTACACTTCCCAGGATGCCAGGAAAGAAGTAGTTTCCACACCAAATGTCATTTCGTCATTAAACCCAAGCTGTGAATTCACTATCTCTCAAGTTCTATTTCTATTTTCTTGTCTAACATAGTTAAAAAAGGACAAAGAAAGACTGCAAGCTATGATGGCTCATCTGAAGTCCTCTGAGCCAAAACCTGCAGCACAACCTGTAAGTAGTCATCATCGCAGTTTCAAGTAAAATAAATACTGTTTTGTTTGTTGTTACACTGTTTTTTTTTTCCTGACTGGACTACTTTGCCTTTTACAGGTGAATCTGGTGCCCAGTGTATCATTTTCCCAGGCAACTTTGCCTAAAGGGCCTCCTCCAATGAGCTTGTCTCAGAGTGCAACAGCACCGTCCACACCCCTGACACCGCTAACCGAATCCCCCTCAGTCCTCACTCCAAATAGCATGTTTACTGGAACCCCAGTACGGAGGCGGTACAGCCGCTCTGTGAGCCAAGGTAACTGGGATCAGCTACAGCCTTGAGGCAGCTTCGAAAACATTTTAGCTTCTTCTAATATAGACATGAATGCTATTTTATATGTACACAGAAGGTGGTTATAGAATAATAGTATAGTATATTAAAAATTAACCAGCTGTATTTACAATGTTGCTTGTAAGTCATGTTTGTTTGTATATTTCAATTCTCTTTTTATTGGTATTTTCCATGGTTCACATATTTATTCACATAGCAATTCACCATTGTCATTTATTTATCTGAAAATCTCAATTAAATCTCACAGAAATACTTTTGTGACACCACTTACAATACAAATAAGGATGATTAGTTCTCTCTCAGCAATACCAAGAATGTGATTTTTACAACACAAAATTAAGAAATAAACTCCCGAGAACAGGAATGCTTGGGTGCACATTTGTGAAATTAAAAAAATAAATAAACAACATTAATGCAAAAGGGTTTAAAAGGGAGTGAAAAGGACATAAGACGTGATCTAAATAAACGATGGTTGAACTGGTGTGACATACTTAATCCATCTCTTCATAAACAGACCTTGTTGTAGTCTTATTTTTTGTTTGTGTTTTTCAACAGATATCATTGATAATAAGGAGTTCTACTTGAGCACAGAAGTCCGGCCTCCATTTACATATGCGTCTCTCATAAGACAGGTATCGTTTCCATAAAAATATTTGCATATCACAATGAAAGAAAGCAAATCCGAATCCTTTATTGTCACATTTTCCGTTCCGCTTACACACACTTTATCTCTTTCAGGCAATATTTGAATCCCCTCGTAATCAGCTGACATTAAATGAAATCTACAACTGGTTCACCAGAAACTTTGCATATTTCAGGCGTAATGCTGCTACTTGGAAGGTATTAATCTATTCTAAATCCTTTTATATCAACATATGAAACAGACAGTGTCTGTAGAAACGTTTTGTTGCTTTTATTGTTGTTTCAGTCGTAGAGGAAAGATGTGTACAGATCTCAGTGTTCTTTCCTTTGACCTTGTAGAATGCAGTGAGACATAATCTCAGCCTCCATAAATGCTTCGTCCGTTTGGAAAATGTGAAGGGAGCAGTGTGGACAGTGGATGAAATTGAGTTTCACAGAAGGCGGCCCCAGAAGACAGCTGGTAATGGGTAGGTATAACTTGAAAGTGAAGCAAGAGCCTTCAGATATTGCTAGAAGTCAGATGTGGTCTTTCAGAGAATGTGACCTTGCAGCTGCAGCTTAGAAGTGAACATGATATTTACTATAAACTAGTTTGACTTCCCAGGACAGTAAATGTGTTCACATGTTCACACACACACACACACACACCAGTTCACTCAATCCTGAACAAAACTTTGTAATAGTCATTATTTCTAGGTTATTACGGTCCTTGTAGTGAGCACCAGTTTGCATTTTTTTCATAAACCTCAAACCTTGCTCTTGATACAAGTCATCAACTTCTGTTCAAAAATATTTATTAGACAAAGTTTGTAGGGGTCCTTGAAAATGCTGGAATTCCATTTTTGTGTTTTCAAGGTCTGAAAAGTGCTTGAATTTTAGTTGAAGTGCTTGCATTTATAGCTCTGTGATTCGATTTATTAAATTATTTATTTTAATATCAACTTAGCCGAGTTAGTTGGCAAGCCCAAGCTACTGACAGAGAAATAATGCATTTCTTAAAAAAAAAAAAAAAATACGTTATGTCAAAAAAGAAAATTGTCTGGTGGTCTTAGGTCGACTCCACATACATTTTTAGCTTAATCTTTGGATAAAAACAACACCAAGTGCTTCCCTTTTTAGGGGGATAAACCTTTGTATTCTTCTATAATTTCTAAACTTTTTGCTTTTATCAAATATAATTTTACGTGTTTCAAGCATAATGCAGTGTATATCATGGGGATTACAAAGTGGAACAAATAATCAGAAGTATATCGATTCCTGTAGATCTCTGTTTGACCTCAGTTATAAATTGTTGTGCTGGAAGAAATTTGATAAGTGCATGAATTTGACCTTGAAAAATCTGTGCAAATCCCGATTAGATTTATATTTGATTTGTCACACCATCACTTGTGAATGTTTCTGAACATACCTGGACATGTGTGTGCTGTGAATCTCAAATGTCAGCACTCCGAAGGGGTTTCAGCACATTCCTTTTCACCAGTCTTAGTCAAAGCGTCAAAATATGATGATTATCTCAGCTTTACGGTATCGCAGGTGTTGTTAAATTGAAAATAACTTGCCGTCATGTCTCCGTACCAACAGATCTCTGCTGAAGAACTCACAGAACCTACAGTGTGTTGCTGGATCCATTCCTCAGGTTCGGAAAATTTTATGTTTCAAGCTGTTTTAGCACTGTATGTTACGCACCTGAATCTAACAGGAAGCTGCTGTGGCAGACTAAAGGGTGAAAAGAGGTGGCAATGTTCCATTCAACTATGTCCCTGTTATTTTTATAGCAGAAGTCTAAATAGTTTGAGACTTCTGTCCCAATCCTGACAGAAAAATACAAATCCACACATACAGTAAATGCATACCTAGAAGTAATCAGATTAAAATTGAGGATTTTATAAATAGAAATATATATAAAAAAAAAAGAAATATAAAATAAAAGAAATTAAAAATGCAACAAGTGGTGCCAGGCACAACAAACCTGTCCCCTTGCATGTATTGTTACTTATTTTGGCATTGATCTAGCTGA
>JAPTYR010000029.1:12201019-12217669 GCA_029814505.1 Siphamia roseigaster | reverse complement strand
AAGATGACGGACAGACTCTATATCGAATCACATGCAAAGATTTTACAGAAGACGCCTCAAATGAAATAGTTTTGGATTGGGTCTGACCCCAGATGGTATTTCAAATACCAGATGGCGTGAGTCAGGTTAATAAACAGGTGCCAAAAAGCACCTGATTTAGAAAAAAGAAAAAGTGAAACCTAAATCTACTGGAACCAGATTACAATACTAGTTATTTTGTTTTGTTTTTTTAAAACTTAATTTTAGTTTTAAAAAAATTGCAAATTTTTTTGAATATTTATTAGTTTTTGTTCATTGTGTTGCTTCTCTTGTTTTTTTTCTGCATTTTGTTTTTTATTATTATTTTCCTTTAGTTTTGTTCCATTTGTGTGTTTGTTCATGTTACTTATTATTTAGTTGATTTTATTATTAATTTTTTTTTTAAATTATATCTCTTTGGCTGTTTTTGTTCATTTTGTCACTTATTTTATTTTATGTTATTTTTTTGACTGTGGAACTGCTAAAGTCTCAGGAGTTAAAGTGTTAAGTACCTACCGTTACACTCTTACTTGCTCACACAGAACGCTATGTAAAGGAAACCTACCATCAGCTCTATTTTAAATTTTAGAATATTTTTAGTGTCTAAGGTCATTTACCGTCAAATATCATTAGCTGTTCCGAGTAGACCGAAGACTTCCTCTACCTGTCCTTGTTGCGTGTATTTCTGTAGTATTTTCAAAACACAGTTAGACCATTAGGTGGTGCTGTTGTTGCATTAAACCACAGCTGTTGAGCATGCCGTCACTTGCCGTGCTTGATACATCTCCAGTTTTTTTCTCGTCTTGGACAGTTTGGTGCACTTTGTGCCTAAAAGTTAGTTTTGAATAATAACAAGCTAAAAGTTGAATCTGAAGGAGAAACCCTGTGGTTTCTCCTTCCCCACTGGGCTTTTGGAGTTTTTCCTGCTGAGAAGGAGGGTCTAAGGACAGGGGATGAAAGGGACATTATCAGTTTCTTTCATCTACTGTGCACTTCATTGATTTATTTATTTATATCTATTTTTTCAAAACAACTCTGTAAAGCCCTATGAGACAACCTTATTGTAATTTGGAGCTCTACAAATAAAATTGAATTGAAGATGTGGCAAAATCGAGACAATATGAGAATACAATTCACCTCCACAGGGTCAGTGTTTGTAGAATGCAGTCAATGTTTATGAGTTATTATTGCTGTATATATTTTAGAGTCAGAATTGTGCTCTTAAAAGCATATCTAATGATGTTTGTTTTAATCCACAACGAGTCCTGTGTTTTAATGACACGTCCATGACTTAATGTCACATATCAAGTGAGATTTTGCAAAATGTGTTTATTTGCAAGAACTTGGACGTGTGCATTAGGAGACGACCGGGTCCATGTGTTTTCTTTGGTTTTCCTTGAGCTGAGTTTTGTTCTGTTTATTTTTCCACAGGTCTGTTTGCAGACAGCAGTTTAGAGGTTCTTCAGAGAGAGCTTGCATGGGAGTGTGACTATAAGAGGGAAGCAGAGTGTGCCAAGAAGTTCAGGTAGGTTTATGTGGTGAATTCAACCATAACTCCTTCTCCACAGAAAGCTGCTGGCAAGTCGTTACACACCATTTAACTGCATAGAATAGAAACCACTGCAGGTTGGCCATTGAAATTCAGAGGTGATACTCTATAATTAGATGAAAGTTCCCTCTGTGATTCTCTGCTATGCTCTGCATTTCCACTACTTTTAGACTACATATAACTCATGATTTCAACTCTATGATGTCTTGAGTTAGCTTCATAATACAGATGAAAAAAGAAACAGTTACACTTACTTGTAATTACATTAATATAATTTAATTCTATGATGCTATTACTGTAAATGATAGTGTTGGAACTGGGGTTTTGTAATACAGGTACAAAATAAGATGAAGTTATTTTTAGTAACTCAATATTCAGATTATTTTAATGCAAAAAACAGCAGATTGTTGTATTTAGCCTTTGTAGATTATCCTTTTTGCACAATTGACTTTGTTTTCTGTATTACATTATTATGAAAGCCATCCAGAAAGTTTCTGTAAATCTGTTTTTGTTTGTTGGCTGGTGTGTGGCCCTGTAGGTCTCTGCTAGAGGGCGATGAGTTTTTTGAAGTCCCTGAGGTGATTGATGAGCTGTCAGGAAAAAGGGTTCTGGCCATGGAGCTGGTGCAGGGTGTTCCGTTGGACCGCTGTGTAGAATTGGACCAGGAGACAAGGAACCAGGTTAAGAAATGTTTCACTTGACATGATCAGAGCAGAAATTCTTATCAAAGTTTTTTTTGTTGTTTTTTTTTCCCCAGTTATGAAATACATCATTACATTGCATAATATACACCTGTACTAAATTTACTTGTAAGCTATAGCAGTTTAGGAAAGGAAAGATTTTTAACGTGGACTTAAGTACAGTGGTGGTGGGGGTGTGTTAATATGCATGAGTTTGGTTGTACCGTATACATTAAATCAGGTTTACATATAACTCTTTAGGTGGAGAGTATTTTAATGTCGACTAAACATAACTTCTTTCCCTACTCTACAGATTGGTTTCAACATCCTCCAGTTGTGTCTCAGGGAGTTGTTTGAATTCAGGTTCATGCAAACAGATCCAAACTGGGCTAACTTCTTCTATAATGCAGAAACAAACAAGGTGAGAGGGGAGCATGAAATGGAAAAAAAATGAAAATAAAAGGCTTGTACTTGTCGCACTCATACTTGTCATCCTCCGCTTATCTGGGTCTGGGTCATGGGGGCAGCAGCCTCAGCAAAGCAGCCCAGACTTCCATCTCCCCAGCTGTTTCCACCAGCTCCTCCAGGGAATCCCGAGGTGTTCCCAGGCTAGCCCAGAGATATAATCCCTCCAGTGTGACCTGGGTCAGCACAGAGATCTCCTCCCAGATGCACATGCCAGGAACACCTCCCCAGGGAGGCACAGTCACTAGATGCCCAAACCACCTCAATCGCCTTTTCTCAACAAGGAGGAGCAGCTGCTTTACTCCAAGTCCGTCCTGGATGTCTGAGCTCCTCACCCCATCTCTAAGGCTGAGCCCAGCCAACCTGAAAAGGAAACTCATTTCAGCTGCTTGTATCCATGGCCTCGTTCTTTCGGTCATGACCCAAAGCTCATCGTCATAGGTGAGGGTTGAAATGTAGCTCGACCTGTAAATCCAGAGCTTTGCCTTTTGGCTTCACTCCCTCTTCACCGCAGTGGACTGGTTCAGCAAACGCCGCCCCAAACCACCTGTCGACCTCCTGCTCCATCCTTCGCTCACTCGTGAATAAGACTCCGAGATACTTGACCTCCTCCACCTGAGGCAGGACCTCCCCTTCTACCCAGAGAGAGCACTCTCGCTCTTCTCGACCATGACCTCAGACTTGGAGGTGCTGATCTTCATCCCAGCTGCTTCACACTCGGATGTGAACTGCCCCAACGAGCGCTGGAGGTCGCTATTCCATGAAGCTAACAGGACCACATTATCCACCAAAAGTAGAGACGATCCTCCCACCACTGAACTTGACCCCCTCCTCCACCCAAATGCACCTCGAAATTCTGTCCATAAAAGTTATGAATAGAACCAGTAACGAAGGGCAGCCCTGGCGGATTCCAACCCTCACCAGAAACCGGTCCTTCATCCAACCGAAACTTGCCGCATTAGGCTGCCACCTTTATTTCATCATCCATGACAGCTCCGTAGAATAATCTCTTCCTCTTTGCCGCTACTTTTTTTTTTTTTTTTTTTTTTTTTGTAAACTGGCCTCCGCCCAAGCTGCTTCTGCATCCAACTAAGGCCTGACTGCTCAGTCTGTAACCTGGGTGAAACAAGCTGCTGTTTAATCCTTCTCATCTGTTGCTGGTCAGAGCTCACTATGATCTGGATCCAAGATGAGACTCTTATTAAAGCATGAGGTCTAGCCAAGGATGTATCTCCACCTGCGCCCTCCCTGGGGAGATTTACCAGGTACAGCAGCTGCTTGGTTCAGTCCAAGTGTTAGAAGTTGTGATCAGCCTCATTCTGTCACATGAGGAACTGCCGGATCTGTCCGATGTGCTTTTTCCAGCTTGTGAGAAGGTTTTGTAGTCAGCCTGGTTAACCTCAATCTGTCATTTTTAGTGGTTATTTGATTTATCAAGTGTATAGTACTGCTTACAGGTTTTTTTCCCCCCCTTGCAGGTTAGCTCGATGCTATCACATGAAACAATGTTTGAAGGGCATAGTGGTGCAAATAATCTGACAATCCTCATTTCCTTTTTGTCTTCTGGCTTTTGAGTGACAGACAGCTGGGTCTAACAGATGCAAAGTTTATTCAAGTATAATATGAGGGTATATTTATGATCTGAACAGTTATGTGGTTGTTTAAACTAGATGCAAAAATATTTAATTGTGTTGCTGTACTATATATTACATAATAGTGCATATATTTGTGTCAGAATAGGCGAAAGATTGATAACTATCATGCAAATTGTAAGATCTGCAAATCCTTCTTTTGGTTACTATGGCAACAGAATCCTTGAAACAATGGCGTTTTGTTATTAGCATAATTCAAGGGGATGTATTTACATTCCTTTGCTGAGTTTGATCATTAACAGTAAAGACTTCCCACTGTGGAGGTCTTTGTCTGAAATACTATAATAGTGTTAAAAATCCTACAGGACCTTGTGTGTAACGTGCTACCATTGTGTTGTGTTAAAAAAAAAAAAAAGCAGCATACAAGACTTGATGCGGTTGCCCTTTGTGACGATGAATAGCTCACAAATTGAGACACTTGCCTTGAACTTTTCCCTTTTCTTTCCCCACAGATGACTGAAGGCAGACTGTGCCAAGTGCAGCTGCTGGATGACAGGAAGCTAGAGCTGCTGGTTCAGGTAGAAATGTGACTGATCTAAAAACAATAATAGAACAGAGGCTGGTATTTGTGGTTTTTAGTGGGAATGTGTTATAGGATTTGTATAATTGGACAGTAGATTGATTTTTTTTTTTGTTTAATGTTATTAATCATACAGTTTAATGTTATTAATCATTTGGAAGAATAATTTCATAATAAAAAAAAGGGTCCTACATTAGAATAACCAGAAAGTTAAGAGTTTGAGGATTTGTACAAGTAAGTAATATTTTTCTGATTAAAAAACAAAAAACAAATCCCATGGTGTCTATGACATATTTATCAAGAAAACTGTCTAATGAATTTGACTTTTGATGTTTTCTGTGTCTGATATGGTGAATTACAGTCAGTATAAGAGTAAAGCTGATACTAAATATTCTTTGGCAGCCTAAGCTCCTGTCATATGAACTCCTCGACCTGGTGTCCTCCCATTTCAACCTCAAAGAGAAAGAATTCTTTGGACTTGCATTTTTTGATGATAAGTATGTACTTTATGTTTTATGTGCAATAGTAAGACTATTTATAGATGCGTGTTGAAAACATCTCTGTGACTGTGCTTTCCTCTTTTGCAGTGGGCAGTGTAAGTGGTTGCAGATGGATCGTAGAGTTCTTGAACATGACTTTTCAAAGAAGCCCGGGCCCATCGGACTCAACTTCCTGGTCAGGTATTTCTTCACATAATGCAAAGCTCAGTCTTTCCAGCAGGGAGCAGTGCTTACTGAAATTAACTTAAGGTCCATTTCCCCCAGTGAGTTTAGAAAATTCACAACTTTTTTCTGTTTTCAGACTTAATGTTTATTCATATGTTTTTTTTTTTTTTAGGTTTTATGTGGAAAACATAACTCACCTTAAGGACATCATAACTGTGGAGTTATTCTTCCTGAATGCAAAATCTGCTGTATACAATGTAAGCATTCACATCCTATTCTCTTGGGTTCAAAACAATAACAGAAACAAAACAAACAAAAAAAAAGATTGTACTTGTTTCTTAGCAGCACCCTGATGACTCACTGTCTCTGGACCCTTGGAGCACGTCAGCTCTGCAGACAGTGGCTGCAGGGCATAGTTTTTACTTAGTGTTGACTGGAATGCAGAGCAGAGTCTGAACAACCTAATAAACATCAGATTTGGTTTTGTTTTTGTTTTTTAAAGTAAAGGTTATCATTCGGATACAGAAAGCCGATTGTTTATTTGATTCTCCACATATCTGTTCCTTACAGTGTCATGTTTCTGCTATTTGCTTATTTTTATGATTCTATTTATCTTGCAGGGTGTTATAGAAGTAGAAAGTGAGAATGTCTTCAAATTAGCTGCTAATGCCTTGCAGGTTAGTGGGTCATATTCATATATTAAGATCTGCGTTTTAACTAACTTACAGACTCTAATAAGGATTTTTTTTTGTCACTAGGAGGCTAAAGGAGACTACACAAGGTAAGAGCATATTATCATAGAGGTAAGAAGTATTTAACAGTAGCAGGACAAGTTAATAGTGAGCTTTTAGCGAAGACATTCAATAGGTCACTTGTTTCAGTGGAGTGCAGACAACAACAAAAATCAATAGCAGTGTTATGTGAGGCTTACCACAGAGTGCTGAGAAGCTTACACTGGCCATCTAATGAATCACATAGTGCTGATAGAAGCCAAGTGTTTCAGAACATAGACACCTCTACATGGCAAGAAAACAATTCGCACTGCCTTTTGACATCCAACTTGAAGCATGTCACTGTCTGGGTTACCACCTGGCTTTGACCGGCTGAAGAAGAAAGAATATTTAACAAGGAGGGCTGTGATCACCCTTCAAATGGAACTGACATCATTTTAAAGATGAATTACTCAAATTATTACATTATTTTAGACTTTATTGTACTCTCTAAGTCATCTTTTTTCTTTCAGTGATGAAAACACCAGAGCAGACTTGAAGAAACTACCAACTCTTCCCACCAAAGCACTAAAGGAACACCCATCACTTGCATACTGGTACGTTTGTTTTAATAGTTGCATACAATTGATGGTTTGTAAGCAATTCACCACTTTTTCCATAGCGTGGTGCTGTACTGACACTGATCTGATGTTGCAGTGAGGATCGTGTAATTGAATATTACAAACAACTGAAGGGAGTCTCACGAGGACAGGCCATTGTGCAGTAAGTAGAGAACAGAAAGAAAATGTGATCAAAAATGGTTCAACACCAGTAATTAAACAAGGACTGTTCATTAATCTTCCTCTCACCTCTTTCAGCCGCCCCCCCCCCCCTCTCTCTCTCTGGCACTCCTTTTCTCATCATCTGATAGAAATCAATATCTCCCCTTAGCTGCTGTCCAGTGAATCACTGTGATTCATAGATCAAATTCCCTCAAGTCTTATCTTTTCACAGTCTCGAGGTAAACCACATGCTGATGCTAAAAAGCACCTGGTGGTTTTAATAAAAAAAAAATGTTTTTGTTCCAGGTATTTGACATTAGTGGAATCATTGCCCACGTATGGTGTGCATTATTACGAAGTTAAGGTAAGTGTTTTGTGACCTTTTTATGAGGTAAAAGCTGTTAAAGCTGAAACTCTAATACTCAGCTGTCTCTTCTTACATGACAGGACAAACAAGGGATCCCATGGTGGCTGGGACTCAGCTATAAGGGCATTGGTCAGTACGATCAACAGGATAAATTAAAACCTCGAAAGGTAAACATTCCAGTTTCCCTGCGGCTCACACTCTGAAATGGCTGCTGCTGTTTCTGTTTCAGTAATATGTGTGGACATGATAGCACAGGGCATGTGTGCGGATCGCTGTGCCTGGTGTGGTGATTCACCAGCTCTAGTTCATGCATCATCTGTTTCACTCAAACAAAGGCAGGGTTTCAGCTGCACTAGACGAGGCCAGACTTGAAAAATTGGAGTAAATGTCAGTCGAAAGAACTGTGGAGATATTTTATCAGAATGACTTTTAAAAGTTGGAGCATCTTGCCTTTCTGAGACAAATCCATTTTCTGGTGCTTGAAAATGAATCACAGGGAATCGAACATACGTACGAACCTGCTTTTCTTGTTCCATTAGAATTGAGTAAACCTGTGAGTGGGTAGGTGAATCAGTCTTGTGAGTGATGTGTCAGCTATGTTGTTCAAGGTGTGATTTCAGTGCCTATGCAGCTGGCTGCAGAACAGCACTGCAGCACTGTTCCCAGACAGAACAGAACAGAACAAAATGACAAAGACAATTTAGTATCTTCCTGTTGAAGTTCAGTAACAGCCTGACAGAGTGCACCGGTCCATGTCAGCTGTGCAAAGTGATGTGTTTTGCAGAAGAAAAGAGGCAGTGAGCTGCTGATGTCAAAGGGAAAGGGGCTGGATGTGGGCGGTGTTATGCATGTTCAGAGAATACCTGAGGAGACAAGTCAGGAGCCAACAGGAGACAGAACAAAGTATGTGTTTGTGTTGACAGCACAGCCAAGGGGGATTTAACAACATAAAAAAAAGGACTTTTTAAGATCTATTGGACTGCAGTGGTAAGACCCAATACCGCCCCTGCTACTTTCAAAGTTATATTTAAGTCGATTGAGCTTTGGTTCTTTATGGTTTTATTTGAAATACTGTTCAACTGATTGTCAGTCTGTGAATATATAAAATAGAGGAATGCAGGGTGCTCATCAGCCTGCCTATACCTGTTAACCACATGTGATAGCGATATTTCCTAAAGCACATCCACATGTAATATGATTTCCTGTTTGTTGTGTGTTCAGATTTGAGACTTGTCTTGTGTCTCTGCACATTGTGTCCAGACACATTATGAGTCACTGACCCAGATAAATTGCTCATATCTCAGTGTTGTCAGTGAGCACCTGGGTGAAATGGAGATGAATGCGAAGTGAGCCATGGAAAGCGTTGCATATTGCGATGAGTCTTGAGTGTAATGTCCCCTTGTGCCATTCTGTTCTCTGTAACACCTGCGTTATTGCAGACTTGGCATGCCCAGACTGTAATGACAGTTCACATTACAGTCTGGGTTTTTTAATGACTGTGGTTGAAGCAGGCTAGTCAAAACACCAGCACTACTAATGTCATTGTAATAGTTTATGTGATGTCAGTAATGGCGGTCACAGTACTACAGAGTGCTTAAATAACTATAAAGATTTGGACCACTTCTCAGCTTAAAAGTTTAAAACCTCAGTTTGCATTTGCCTAATCATGTATTGTTTTTTTTTTTTAACTTCCAGCTCTACCAGTGGAAGCAGCTGGAAAACTTGTATTTCAGAGAGAAAAAATTTGCTGTAGAAGTCAATGACCCACACAGGTGAGCAACTGGCCAGATTTATTTTCAAACTCTTTTTATTGAATTTTGAACAAAAGACATTATTTAAAAAGTCACATACAGTTTCCAATATATGTAATTTCAGAAAAAAACACCACACTTGCACTCACATGTACACACACAAATCTATAAAAAAATAAATAAACAGAGGTCTGTCTACTTATTTAGTATTACAGTAATCAATAAAGAGCCCCTAGATTAAGTAAAATAACTTTACAGTATCTTTTTGTGAAAATTAGGTTTTCTCCAAATGTAAGTGTTGCATAATGTCTTTCAGCAGAGCCTGATGAGTTGGAGGTTTTTTTTTTTTCTTTCAGTTTAGCAGAATAAGGCATTTGGCCAATAGAGTCACAAACTTCAAAACAACATTTAATTTAGTTTTAAGGTCCATAACAATTGGTTCCACATTGAATATTGTTGTTATTGGGTCTGGAGGGATCCGTCTTTTAAAAATCTTACACAGGGATAGGTCAGATTATTATTTATTTTTAGGTGCCTGTCATCTCTCCTTTCACCATAACAAAACCCTCCAATCCCGTCTTCAATGTATCTCTTGCAACAGGAGAGCTGTAACTAAGCGTACCTTTGGGCAGACGGGCCTACTCATCCACACGTGGTATGCCAGCCACTCTCTGATCAAAACCATTTGGGTAATGGCTATCAGCCAGCACCAGTTCTACTTGGACAGAAAGCAAAGCAAAGTAAGTGTGTCAGTCTGGTTCCCTTTTGCTTAAAACGGAGTAATTTATTAGCTAATATTTCTTTAATTATCTTCTTTCATTATTTAGGCTAAAATAGGAACAGCAAGAAGTTTGGAAGAAATTGCAATGGATCTCACAGAACATGGAGGAGCGAAGATAAACAAACTGGGAGGGCTGAAGAACAACCTCATAACTGCCAGCAATGGAAGCTTAGTATCTACAGGTGAGTTCTGTTTTATTAATTCATGTTGTAAATGGTGCATATGGTCATATTTTTATAGCAAGGATATGAAATGTAAACACTATCCTGAGAGGGGATTAAAAATGTAAACATGCCAAGTCCATGGTGATATCACACATGCAGTATCATATTATGGAGGTTATTTTTGGACATGAGGGGAACAGGCTGGCCGACATAGCATGAATATTGTTTTGCAGGTTCTGCGGATTCTGAAATGAGCGAAGAACAGAAGAAAGAGAAGCTATCTGAGCTGAGGAAAAAAGAACAGGAGATCCAAGATATTCTGGCAAAGAAAACAAAAGAATTGAAGAAGATTTGCTTAAGAGAGGCGGTGAGAAATTATTTTGTACCACAGCAGTTCTTAACTGGCATTTTATTTGCTTTAAGTTGTTATTTAATGTTCAGTCCACTGAGCTCTTATTGTGAAATAAGTTGGAATGTGGAAACTGATCGTTTCTGTTCTTACCGTCACCTCATTTAAGTCTCAAGAGGGCTTATTTTGTTTTTAGGAGCTTACTGGTAAGCTGCCAAAAGAGTATCCTCTATCTTCAGGAGAAAGACCCCCACAGGTCCGACGTCGTGTTGGCACTGCTTTCAAGTTGGATGACCTTTTCCCCTACAATGAGGTCTGTATTCAGCAGCTGCTTTTTAACCCAACAGAACAGCCTTGTTCTCTTGTCTGTCTGTGGATGCATTTTGTAAAATTAAAATTCATTTTCCAAGAGTTTAGTATAAGAATCAAAAACAGCATACAAGGACGGAACTGATGTCTCATAAGCAAATATTGTTCTTCTTACTCTGTTCCATTTTCTTTATTTACTTGTCATATCACAGTTTTCCCCCACTTCCAGTTCAGAAAAATCCACATATCTGGAACTGTGTTTGGAATTAACTGAAGGGTGAAATATTCTCTTATAGGGTGAAAAATGTCCTGCTATATTTGCTGCAATAAACAGTATGTTATAGCTTTTCCATTCACACACCATGATTATGGGTCCATCTAAAGCATCCTCTTCTAATGGATGCATCAATGAAAAAGGTCAAGTCTAGATGGTTATATAATTCTGTAGTTTTGTCATGTATTTTCATATCAAATATTTCCATTGTCTGGTCATCTTGAAAAATTTTCCTCTGTCGCATGATACATAAAATCCTAGAAAAAAAATGTAAGCAAAACTGCCTTATTATTTTCCTGAGCTCATGATCACTGACTTTTTAAAGGTATGTCGAATATAATGCATTGCTATAGATAAAACTTGTCAGTGATACGCAACACATTGGCATAGTGGTGAAGACGTGCAGCTGAAAACGTGTTGCTTACAGTATTGCTATTTTTGTGATTGTTCAGGATCCCTTCCTAAGGAATCTTGAGAGCAGATTTGCCCTGCAGCAGAAGATTGTGGAAGCAGCGAAGAAGCTTGCAAATGAGGCAGAACTGTGTAAAACGGTGAAAAAGAAGAGAAGGAGAAACTGTTTGGATGCCATGCACAAACTGCAGCAGATAGAGGACGAGATGAACCAGTACAGAATCAAGAAAGGAAAAAAGCCAACACAGCGAGCTTCTATGATTATCGCAGGTATGACGCAGCTTGATCTGTCTAATGGCGCCGATGGTATTCTCATAGAAAAGCCTCATGTACTCTTCTCTTTCTCCAGATGAACTTGTTCACTCAGACTGTGGTTCGCTGTCTAGTCTCCCATTGGATGACGGTGAGTCAGACATCAGACTGTCTGCTGATGTGAAACCATGAACTGTCACATTGACCCCCTCTTTTTATTTCTGTGCATAAAACTTTAGCGTCAGTATTTTTAGACTAAGTTGCCTTTGTATTCAGATGATTCAGACAGTGCCAGTCAGCGACCACGTTCACGGTCAGTTCAAGATTCCCCTCAGCTCAGTCCGATGAGATCTCTGGGAACAGAATATGATGTGGAGAGACAGGGGTCGCCGAGGGAAAACCACAATAACAAGAACCACAAAAGGTAGCAAACCAAAACACACCTTCCCCCATGCGTGTTATTTTGTGTTTTGTGGTGCTGTAGCCAAAATGTATTTAATTTGCTGAGTAACTTGTTCCACAACTTTTGATTTTAACTGAAAAGCAGTGATGTCATGTGTTGGCAGAACTTATATTATTTGCCGCATCATGTCTGTAGCCTCATTCCTTTCCTCACATCTCATCAGTTTTTTTGGTCGTCTCCTAATACCACACCCTTTTAGATTAGCTCTTGAGGGACAGGAGTCTCCCCACTACTACCAGAATCCAAGAGAGGTCTCCTCCACCCACAGTAGTCCCTATAAAACCCTTCCCAGACCTCCTAGAGATCCTCGCAGCATGCCGCCCACCCCGGTTATGACCCGCAATGCCTACAGCAGCAGCCAGCTCAGGTGTGATTTCTGCTCCACAGCACCGCCAACCCAAACCTCTAACAATCCTGCTTTTCTTTCAACCCAACCCCCTAATCAACCATCCAGATCTCTAACCTTTCCTTTTAACTAACAAATTCACTCATATTTTTAACATAACTTACCTTTTGTTTTGTTTTAACATAAGTTATTTCCTTTGTGTAGGTCAGAGGGGTCTCCTCATTGCTTTAGGCATCGCAGCGGCAGTTTGGAATCACAACCCCGGATAAGAAAAGACACAGACTCGGAAAAACCCGTCTTTATCTTGTCACCAGCCCATCGCAGCAACAGCACAGAGGTGCTAGAGGATTGCTCTTCGTACACAAGTCAGTCCAGTTTGGACTTCTGCGGGGCAACCAACTCCCACTACAGTACACTGGACTCCCGAAACTCAACCATGCACCGTCTCCACAGGAAGGTGGAAGTGTATGGAAACACCGGGAGCATGCCCAACTTGGTTCAGCACCACTCTGGTTGTAATTATACATGTGACACCTCAACACACTATGCACCCAGTGCCTACTATGTATCTGGCTACCCCTGTCCGGACATGGAGCCTTACGCTAATGGTGCCTACGTGTATGAGAACGAGGTCGAAGGTCACTACAATCTCAACCCTTCCTATCAGATCAATGGGTACCATGGACACGACAGATACAGGCATTACAGCAGTGACCATGCAGACGGCCTCTCCCAGAATCCCTATGCGACGGTGAGGCCCCCGCGGAGCAGGGAAGGGCCTCGAACTGAGCTGCTAGCAAAGAATATGCAGAAGGCCCTGGTTGCAGAGCATCTGAGAGGCTGGTACCACCGGAGCAGAGGCCACAGGGACGGAGGGAGGGGAATGCTAGCTGCATATGACTACGACAACGGATCCCAACTCAGCCTGGGCTACCAGACGATGCCAGCAGCCTTCAGCCACTCCAGCCGAACCACGTCTTTCTCCTCAGGTCAGGCATCTTCTAAGGAAGTGCTGTGCTGTGTTTGTGATATTTCTGGCAGTGTTATTTCTATGTATAGCAAGGTAATTTATGTAATATATGCTCTTTTCCAACCACACTGAAGAGGTATACACTTTAATGTATGTCTGTTTACGTGAAATGGTGCCACATGCTGCATGAAGCTTTTTCATGCTGTCAAGAACAAAGTGTAGGAAGGAAGTAGGCTCAGTTTTGAAGTTGTTTTTTAAAGTCAACAAAGACTCATTTAGATGTGACTTAGATGTGACTTTTCTTTCATAACAACCATGGATGATGGTGCTCTTCACAGTTTCTTAAACAAGTACAAAGTCTTCTTCGTTTAATGGATGGAATATTTTTATTTGAGGTGATTAATGTAGTCTTTCTTGATAGTGGAAAATACTTTCAGTGACTAAATATAAAGGTTGGAAACAATGGGAACAGAAGGAAATTGTATAGTATGTAGTCTTGTCATAATTATTAGATTATTATGACTACTTGACCTAACACAATTATATTAATACTTAGGATGCTAGCAAATATATCTGTTAATAATACAGAAAAAAAGTCAGATTTTTTTATGCCACTGTTTTAGTGACATAATCCCTTCTCATCTTTACACACGCATGCTCGCACGCACACATATGTGTGTGTATACTTTTTATATACTCAGTAATTTATATGTATATTTCAGTAATTAATATTATTCCTGGCAAATCTCTGTTATGGAATTCTCTGTTTTGGCAGATAGAAACACTATTATAATTGATGAAATTCAGTATCACTAAATGGAACTTCTTTATTTAATGTACTGTAGGTGTATAAATAAAAGTTTACTGCAGTATAATGAACTGAAAAAATACAAACTATTAGTCACAATTATTTGTATGATGATAACATTTGACAATGCTATCCTATATACGAGTAAATCTTCAGTTATTTGTCAAAAAAACACTCAAACTGAGCTCACCTCCAACAGTTACAGTGCTTTAATAACACACTATGACAATACGGGAAAGGTAATTTGTTTTTCACTGCTGACGCATGAGTGTTTCCAATAACAACAATTACCATTACGTTACACTGCAGTGTGTGTTGAGGGTGTTCACGTCCATTTTGTTTGTAGTGTCCTCAGTGGAAAGTGCAGGGAACTGGCGCAACCAGCTGGCAGTGGGCCTAACCGAGTTTGATCCAGCCGACACACCTCCGTACCCTCAAGGTGCACCGACGTCTCCGTACAACCGCAGCCCCTCCCACAGCAGGTGAGTGCTGACGGATTACAGCTTTCCACACACAAGATGTTGCAGAAAGAGGATGTGAGTCAAAATTTTAGAGTAATAGCAGAGAGTGTGTTCTACATAGAGAATGGTCAGTGGCAGGTACAGACATCGGTGCCACTCCTGCTTACGTCTGTAGATGCAACATGAAGTCATACGTTCCATATTTGCGAGGAAATAGCTTCCTCTTCTGCTTATATTCTTTGTGTGTGTTCTCAAATATGTAATCATCAGGATGATCTCTCTTTCCCACTTCCCTCTGACTCATGGGGAATCCTCATGTGTGGATTTTCTCTATATTTGCCAGAAAATACTGAAGTTTTACCTTTTGTTTACCTTCTTCTTGTGCGTTCTGACACTATTTACTTACCATTAGGATTTACATTCTTTCCTCTGATGATTAATGCCTCATGTGTGCAGATTTTCTCCAGAAAGCAAAGTGTCCAAGTCTGATACAATGCCTATAAAATCTGAGTCAGTTGAGGTGGTTGGTGCTGAGGCCTCTAGTACAGATGAACCTTCAGACAACCACTCTAGCACTTAAGGGTGAGACCAAAAACAGTGGGATGTTTATGTTGTTGTTGCCAGTCATCTCCACTTCGGCATTTCATTTTCATCCGTTTACCACGAGACCTAGAAAGTAATTTTGTATTCACATTTTTACATTGTGGTGTGCAGATTTTTTTAAGGCATCTTTTTTATTTTTTTTTTAAATATATATTTATTTTAAGGTTTCATGGTGACGTTTCTGTGTCCATGAATTAAAAGATTAAAAAAAAAATTAATATATTGTGTGCTACATCTCCATTTCCACTTTTTGATTTCTATCATTGTGTTCCTATCTTCAAACACTTGAACAACAGTAGATGTGATATATTATTGTGTCCCTTGTCTGTACAGATTTTACCTGGATGGAAGCTACATGAGCATCCACTGAGGAGGACCAAACCAAACTTTGGCACAAATTAAGCTGTGGCCATCAGCACATGAGGGGGAGAAAGTTAAAAATATTCTGTATGCTTACATTTTTGTTTTGCTGCCATAAATAACTTGTCCTGGGAGATGCTCCGTTCGTCAGCCTGGGGCAGAGTCTAGGTGTACGCTGAGGTCAAACTGACCTCTGAACACAGTGATGACCCTCTTGAATGACTTTCCCATGTGCCTTGGATTGGATGAATTGTATAGGCAGATGAGAATGTGTCAAAGATATTACAGATGTTGCACAACCTCACAGGATCCAAACCCTATGCGTATCAAGATGAAAAAAAGGCAACGTACATTTTTACTAAATCCAACTTCATGTATTTTAACAGGAACAAGCTACTGCCTTATATGAAACAGTAGATTATAGAATAAAGATGACTTTCACCATTTTCATCTCAGTAAAGTACTGTATAATAATCTTAAATAGAAGATCCCGGTGTTATCTGACAAAAGCTGAATGCGTCACTCATTAGAATAGAATGTGTATTTGATAAATTTCCAAATCTTCTTTTCTCTCAACTTTGAATCAGAGCGTATTATGTCGATAATGTTTATAGAACCATTTGTCTTTATTGGTGCCGTAATGTGTTTTCAGATGCATGTTGAGGAAATGGATTTTTGATAACGACTTCAGTCTTTTTTATATTTTAACAGAACACCACTGCCGTAAAAAAAAAAAAAAGAGCATATCCATGTTTGCTTTGTTTTCTCACATAACTGTATAGTCAGTGTGTAGTTATATGTTGTTAGATGATGTCATAAAATATTTTCCACTACAAGGATGTGAATAAATACATGTGTGACACGAAACATGGCAGTATCTATGAGTGATCTTTGGTTGATAAAGAAAAGAAAAGAAAAGATAAGATAAAATAAGATAAGA
>JAPTYR010000029.1:12153742-12167146 GCA_029814505.1 Siphamia roseigaster | reverse complement strand
AATAATAATAATAATAATAATAATAATAATAATAATAATAATAATAATAATAATAAGAAGAAGAAGAAGAAGAAGAAAAATAAAAGAAAATCCTGGCATTATCTCACATGTATTTTTGTATTTTCAAAATGCAAAATGCTTGTATTTTATTTTGATACATTTTCCAGATCAGTGTTTTTGTATTTTATTTTGATACATTTTATGTTCAAGTATTTGTATTTTGTACCAATATGGTGTATTTGTGCCCAGGTCTGTTAACAATTAACACAGCTTTTCATCAGACCCCTATTGCTAGAATGTGCACCTTGATAGTCTAGAAAACAGGACAGAGACATTCAAGTAGAGAGAGAGAGTGAGTGCGTGGAACATGACTAGACTGTCTGAGTGTTTTGAATGAAATGTGTCTTCAGAACAAACCCATGGGACTCGCAATTCCCAGGACGTCCCTGGTGCGTCATAAAAGGAAGTCAGGGCACATCACCATCACTTGTGTGTTATTTCCCACTGTTCTGCAGCTTGATGTGAGACATCAGAGCCTACAGCTGCAGCCCAGAGAGCAACTCTGAAGACTGACAGAAAATAAGATGCTGCTTGCTGCCATCTTGCACACATTATGCCCATTTAACAATCTGATGTCAGACAGGACACATGATTCCAAATTCAAGTTCAGATTGCGATAGCTCACAGCAAATCAACCAATACTTGAACAGCATTTTATTCGTGTATTTGTGTAGCCATGCTGTCTTGTGCAAATGCTACACTTTCACAACAAAGCATGATGGACAGAGTGCTGTAATTTGGCATCTGTGTGTTTGCTGCTCCATCCACAACACAGATGGAGAAAACATGTGCCGGGGCAACGGTGCAGGTGGAAGACACTGACAACACTGTGTCTGATTCATGACTACACTGACTATTGGTTATTAAAAATTACAGCTTAATTTACAGCATAATACATCATATTCATTCCTGGAAAAGTTAATTGCAAATCCTATTTTAGTTCGATTTACATTTTGTTGGAAATAACAGTCACTTAAATGGATTTTCACATATTCTGGGCTAAAATCACATCCCAGTTCCAGGTTAGCTCCTGTTCTACTTGTCTTAGTGCTGTCTTTTTGCAAAGTGTTTTGTCATCTGTCTTCTTGAAAAACTATGGGACTTTCAGAGGACACACAGGGACAGGAGGCTGCAGTAGATGTTGAAAGTCACCGTAATAATCAGAATGATAAAGATCAAATTCAGCTCTTAAAAGCAAAGCCCGAGTCTTGTCTCATATTATGTAAAATAAAATAATTAAAGAAAACCCAGTATTTCATAAATATGGGGACGACAAGAAGAGCTTCACACACAACAGAATATAAAAAGACCTGGAAAACAATAAAACAAGTGGAAGGTCCAGGACAAACTTTCATTTTTCCAGAAGATGGATGACACCCTTAACAGCTCCAGCAGTCACCCAGAGCTCCTCCTGGAGTTGTTCCCAAGAGGCCGAGGCAGTGAAAGCAAAGACCAACATCCCACTGTGATACTGTATCACAGGGCTGTAAATACACAAGCCGGCCATGAAAGCCATTCATCTTCGTGTGGAATTGTTCTTCGTTATATATACCTTTGTTTACAGAAAGCAACAGTGACTGCAGGTAATAACTTGGACATCATACAATTACTATTTTATTTTTCTCTCAGCCTCTTAGGGGTTGTAAAGCTGCTAACATAACACTTATTCTCTAAAATATTGTGAGCTTGTTAGTTGGTTTTTACCAGCGCCTGGGTGAAATATCTCACTCCTTAACATCTGTTTCCACCAGCTTGTCCATAACTTTATCTGTTGGGGACAGATGGTCTTGGGCTGGTACCATATCATCGCATTTGCAGGAATCAAAGCGCCAAAGGATGTATTTCATTTAAATATGCATATCTATGTAAGGGATAATGTAAAGTGAAATAGTCATTAACTCTTCAGATCAATAAAGATACATAATATCAAATTATCACTTTGTTTGGGAATGTCAATGTAATTACTGGGTGACAATATAATATTCCACTTATTATACAGTTTTAAATAAATAATTTGACTTATAATTTATCAGAAAATATTGATTTAAAGTGGTTTTATTGATTTTAAACTATCTTCCGCGTCTATTATCAGAAGTGTGCTTATTATTAATAGTTTAAATGGTTTTAACCACTCATGGTGCTTTAGGTATTTGAGGGAATAGAATGAAATTATCATAAGAACTGTGGGTCTCAGAGACCACAATATTATAAAACATGTTCAATTTATAGGCCTTAATAGCAATTGGTTAAATTTAGAGAAAGACACAAGACTTGGTTGAACGCACAAAAGATAAAATGTGGAAGAAAAAAACCACATTATATTTATTAATATTTACATCAAATAACCATGTTTTCTGAACTCTTATTGCACTCTTACTGCACTTTTATTGCACTACCTACAGTACTGGCTCCAGTCTCTGGTGTCAAAGTCCTAGATTTTGTGTCTTATATCTAACCCTAACTTATATCGATAAGAACTGAAACTTCTTATATTGTTCCATTGCAACAGAGCTACCTTTGTGTTTTTTTATTGAATTTCTACTCCACTCTCTATGTCAAAACACTTTGTTATTGTCTAAGAACTTGAATTGAAAAGATGTTTGTTCCATAGTAACATTTAGTCTGTAGAAGCAGAGCTACATCTGCACCATTTTGGAGTGAAAGAACATCATGTTGTTTCATCTTTGTCCACCCCCCTCCCTAATCACCTCCTCCTTCATGATTTAAGGAAAAGAAAATGTCATAAAAACAATGAGATCCATAAACCTGCATACAGGCACGATGATATGATTTAAAAAAAAATAGCTTAATGTGTCTTAATCTGTAAAAAAAAACAAAACCCAACAATCATGAAATATTAACTCTTAAAGAGTAAGAACTACTTTTGTGGTGACAGATTAATCTTTCTCTATGTCTCTCCATTTGTCAGTGAAAAGCAGGTGCTGTTTTTCACTTAGCACTAAAACCTGATGTGTCATCGCTGACACATTCTGCACATATGACGTTTGGATGGCTCTAATGCTTTCACTGTTTGTGCAAATGGAAAAATTCCAATGGTTTTTGAAACCTGAGCTATTGCACTTTAAAAAGTGTTATTGGGACATTAGAGTAACTGTAGTAGAAGCTAGAGAAGAGGCCATTTTCACAATACTATAACATGCAATAAATGGAACACTTAAGACATGTGGACAGTCAGAGCCGTCAACCCTTCAGTGATTGGTCAACCCACTCTACCAACTGAGCCACAGCCACCCATGACCAAACAACTGCTTGATTTGGAAAGTTGTAAGTGCTCTGGAAAATGGCAAAAGGACTCATACACAGTATATTTTCTAACCTTTTTACAACCAAAGTAAAAAAAAAAAAAAGTCCAGATGGACCATTTTAGGCTTAAGGTTTAAAGAGTTAATTTACTGACCAAGAACCTCAGACAATGTTCAAAGGTTTTTACACAAAAATGGAGAAAACTGAAGAAAAAGCGCCTTTTCCCCCACAAAATATATCAATAACTGAATAAAAACAAGCAATTCTACAATCACTAGCTTTTATCCAGCTGCACAGGTGAATCAATTCTGCATGAGAGACAGTATTTCCACATAGAGAGCCTCTGAATATCTAAATGGATCACACGTGATGCCAATTAAAAGCTGATAAATATATTGATAGGATTGAGAAATTATCAGTAAATGCTCTTGGCTTCTGACAGCTGTTTAGTCCTTTGAGTCCATAAAACCACAAAACACGACAAAGCTGAAAGATGCTCAAATTCCCAGTAGAATGACTAATTGTCTGTAATTGATACTTGCACTTGCAGCGGCAAAGACACACTCACATCCCATTAATTACAGGAACAATGACTTTAATGAAACTTTAGCACATATCAATCAATGGCTTCGTATGTACACTATCATCATTTGAATGATTTGACACAAATAAGGCATTTCAAGTATCGAAAAACAACCTACTGGCATCACATTTTTGGTGAATCGATCATTTTCTGGGTAGCTGACACGTTCGACTGGTAAAGCCATTGTAGAGGTGATCAAGGCATACGAGTATCATACAAACAAATGGTAAAATGTACAGTATCAGGACACACATCAAGCTGGACTTTGCAAAACATGTCCCTCACGACGCATCCTTTAAAATCATGACCTTAGACTCTCCAAACTTTGGCTATGTTGGGTTTTGTAGATAGAAACGGGGAAGATCAGGACTGCATTCAAGGATCATTTTTCACTATCACCATGAGTAAAATTATTGTACACAAGAAAGGACAAACAATTTATGTACAGTATTTTTCTTCATATACTGAAAAGAAAGAATAAACCTGAGGGCTGTTAACGACTGTACTTTCTAACCCCAGTCCTTTCATGTGTTTCTCCTCTTTTTCCTGTTTCGTTGTAGATATCTGTCTTCTGATGTCTGAGGACGAGGATGTCCTTATTCAGATCCAGACACACAGACACATTCACGTTCCATCTTAAAGTTTGAAAGAAATGACGAGAGTATGTTCATTATAAGGTGATGACGAAGAGCCCCCGCAGTCCGCTTGGAGTGTCTGTACTTTCAGCAGCCTTGAGCAGGATGTGCTTTATGTATTCTACATCTTTTTACACTTTAATCTGAGAAGTGTTCCCATTTCTTAAAGCAACAATAAGTTCATTGTCTGTGTGATCATTGGTCCTGTGACAGCACTGAAATAAGAAAGGAGAACATAATAAGAACTACAGAAAACACAGCAGAAATTAACAATTGAAATGTGAAGACTGTGTTATGCACTTCACAAAGCATAGCAATTACTTCATTAATAATAGTTCTTCATGAGAGAGAAGTTAATTAATCTTAGTAAGATGACGCTGACCTGCAAATTAACCTTTGCACCAGAGCCGTTCCGATGCGTCCTGTGTCCTCGGTGTTAATATGTTGATGTTGTGTATGGCTGAGTGTTCTAGCGAGAAAAAGAAGAAGGCAACCAAGGGGTTAATTCATGCTTTTGCAGTGAAATTCAATCCAAATAATGATGCTGTTTTGTTGATGCCACAGTCTGTGTCACAGTGCTGTACATTTCTCGCCCACTGTTCTGCTGTAATATCTGTTTCCCGCGGTCAAGAGAGGTTATCTTACCCTTGTGGTTTTGATCTTGTTGCCGGCGTAGCACATCCAGCCTGAGTTGTCAGGCAACGTCTTGCATTCCTCCCCCTCTAGGCAAGGCTCCATCTCACACCACCACTTCCCAATTACTATGGATGCTACAGGCAATGAAGACAACAGAAAAGTAAGATAGTGAGAAGTAAGAAGCGCAAAAAACCAGATAGAAAGGTCTTCAACGCCTGGCCCTCCGTTGTGAGTTTATAATCCAAATGATCAAATGTTTAATGTTGAAGGTGCAGTAAGTAACTGGACTGTCTGTACCAGGTGCTTATGCTTCAAACAATGCATTTCAGTGCAAAAGGGACATCTGATTCAATGTGGCTTCTTTATTAGATGCAGTTTTACATGCATGCGAGGGCTGGAACTGAGACTTTTCATTGAGTGAGTAGATTGGTAGGTGTGACTGTGACTTGACTTTAATGCAGACCACATTTCTTCCTTCAGGAGAGAAAATTGCCTTAAATACAGGGTAAGTAGACAGTAAATGGTTTGTAATGTGTGACAGAGGAAAAGAATCTGTCAGAGCTGACATTGAGAGACCTCCAATTCCCCCAGTCTGCTGTGAGATTGCGGTAATATTTGCAAAAGGATTTAAGATAAAAGCTGCAGGTGAGAGGTTTTCCTAAAGCCAATATGTGTTTTAGTTGTGTCAAACGGAGCACGGAATTCATTACTTACAAGGATTAGGCAGCGGAGTAGACATTTGGCAGGAAAATGTATGAAACCACCATCAAATATCTACACAATGCCTATGTAATCAACAGCCATTTTGTCTGCACCACTATACTTTGTGTTATTCTTTACTTCTTGACTCTTCCCTGAGGTGTGCTACATTCTGCTGCTGTGTTTGACTGAGCACATACAGGAGTAAAGCCTTTCCCTGCAGATACTTTTCTAACTGTCAGCAACAGAATTCGGATGTGACATTATCGCAGGTAATGCTAATCTTATCTGGGACAGGGCGATGCTGGGGTGACTGGAGCGTTTATTTGTACAAACCTGTGCGTCTTTGCAATAGTTTGGTAGAAAATGCTCAGTTTATAAAATGCTTAGTTGATTTAAAGAGACAAATGTAGTTTTCCTTGGTCATGCAATGGAATTTTCATGCATTTTTTCCGTCTCCTCATGCAACCTCAGGGCCGCATTATGTATAATAATAACTTCTTGTCATCCTTTGTCTGCTTTAAAACTCACCGTCGACACATGAGGGGCGGTTTCTGGTGGTTCCGGCTACTTTTCCTGGCAGACACGAACACTTGACAGTCTGTGACCGCTCCTCAATGCGATTCTTATTACAGCATCTGTGAGCAGCAATTACTTCACATGTACCTCCCTCTGACAAGGAAAAACAGACAACAAACTACATTAAGTCAACATCTCAGGCGTGTTCTAATAGACCTTGTTTACGTCTAAACACCTTGCTGGGCAAACTGAATATACAATGTGACGTTCATGGTTTATTGTAATGAATTAAAATAGCCAGAAACACATTTTGATGCTAATGTCTTGTAAGCACAAGATACAAGATAATCTACAATGTTTGCATTCCTGAATCCATTATATGCACTGTTTTAAAATATAAAACATGCCAGGAGTTTGGTGTAAACAGGAATAATTATTAAAATGCCGTAGTGAAAAATGGCCCTGCAGCTTGTTGAATGTAAAACTGTGTTCAAGAGCAAACAGGAAAAACTCATCTATTAGCAGGAGGAGAGGCCTGCTGCAGGGTTATGAATATGAACACCAGCTCCACCACACAATTATCACCAAACTCCTGACAGTGCCCTGAAGGATGAGAGGACCAGGCCGAGCGGACGCGACCCACCTCAGCCCCTGGCCTCTCCCACCCACAGCGTTCAGACTCTCCACATACGAGAGCTGTGCAGCAAAGGACCATCTGACAATTATACCCATCAGCATGACAGAAGATCAAGGGGGTTGTAGAGAGAAAGAGGAGAGAGAGGAAAAATGTATCTGGTATATTGCCAGGAAAGTGATTTGAAGTAATGTTTGACAATGAGCTGTGGGTTTGTGAAATGTGTCATGGTTAGATTTGCATATATCATTTTACTACATTTGAATATTTTGGGTTGAGAGACCCTTCTGAGGCTGAGTACTTTCTCAGAAGAAGAAATACATCCATGCACAGTGTGTTCACAGAAAAAAACTGAAGTTAAGCAGCAAACGGGACTGAATCACTGCACTTCAGTCATCATAATTTAATCCTAATGCATTTTAAAGTGAATCTGAAAAAGATGACTATTTGCTATTATGCATATTTAAATCCAAAATCCCAACGGATCATTTGGCAATTTTCAGATTTGTTTCATATTATAGAAACCTCTCCATTACACAGAGATAAAATTTGGGAATTCACAAATGTGTAAAACCCAAACTATCAACTCAAAGCCCAACTAAAACTTATAATCAGATAAAAAAAAAAAGACAGATCTCTGCTTGTACCCTGATGCAATAAAGCCATCAAATGAGCTCTTGCCAGGGTTAAGGAAATGGGCTTATGCACACGAAGTTGCAGGAAAAATCTGCATAAAACAGTGATATACTGTACTTTACCACAGATTCAATATGTGATACTCCTAATTGGGTGTACAGTATATACGGCAAAAAAGAAGAAAGAAAAACACGCGCATGCTGTGCAGCAAATTAAAAGAATTAATGTCAACTTGTGAGGTGTTAATTGGAGAACAATGAGTTAATTGTCAAAATTAACTCAAAAGAAAGATCATTTGGAGGTGTGTTTTCTCTCTCTCTCCCTCTCTCTCTCTCTCTCTCTCTCTCTGTGGTCCCAAATCTGTTGAGTTTCGTTGGGTTATCACAACTCCCAGCTCTATAATTCAGAGAACATCATCAGCCTTTGGTTTAACTGAAAAAAACATCCGGATCTTGTACACGGTCTGGGAGAATGTTGCCTGCTGTCTGATGCACTCAACGAAAGGGCATGTCTGTACAACGTTAATCGTGATGTACCAGTGGAAGCAGTGGGGCATCATTTGAAAACAACAGCCCACAGGGGTTTGTTCTTCTTAATGCATCTCCTTAATTGCATAAGACAGCCCCAGATTTCCTCTTTGATCTATTAAAAACACACTACTCAACAGAATTAACTTGCGTTGCTCGTTGCAAGCAAACAAAGCAACGAATCGGCATACTCTATATTTGGAAATCATCACCTCCGAAGAATACATTAAAATCAAATAAAAATGCAAATCAGTGTGGTATTTCCAGCTGGCAGGTGTACTGGGTACCTTTAAACAAAAGCTATGCAACACTAACGAACGCTCTTCAACGTCACCCATGGTTTCAGCCAGCAAGTTCAACACGCTGCATGCTTTGAAACCCCATCTTTACATTATAAATATTTCAGAAGGAAACGGGGAGTAACATGGCTGGAGATGAACGCTCTCATCAGGTGAAGGATGGAGCCATGCAAGGGTATAATTGTTTTTGCTATTTCCACTTTCCCCCATTATCAGTGACAATGAAAAAAAAGTCAGTCTACCAAATGACAAACAGCCTGAAGGAGTGTGTGTGTGTGTGTGTGTGTGTGTGTGTGTGTGTCTGTGTGTGTGTGTGTGTGTGTGAGAGCTTGTGTTTTTTTACTCCAGAAACATTTTGATTGATAGGGAACAAGGGTCACATAGAAATTGTCATTCTTTGTGTCAGAGGTCATACAGAAGTAGAGATTCTCAACTGGAACTGCCCTGTTTTTGTTGCCACGTTCTGTGCTCCTGCCTCTTCATTACTCCGAGGCCAGAAACAGACGCTGTCAGGAGACAAGGTGGCCACCTACAACCTGCACCT
Organism: Siphamia roseigaster; assembly: GCA_029814505.1. Classification (NCBI taxonomy): domain Eukaryota; kingdom Metazoa; phylum Chordata; class Actinopteri; order Kurtiformes; family Apogonidae; genus Siphamia; species Siphamia roseigaster. The sequence continues at coordinate 12,158,110 of JAPTYR010000029.1, read as the reverse complement.
CAACAGGGCACGACTCGGATTTTAGGTCTGAAATAGATGAAAAATTCAGACTTTTGTTTCATATTCCTTTTAAATAGACAGAGTCGTCTTTGTGTTACATTATTCCTGTTTATTATTATTTCTTGCACAGAAACAAAAATATTATTAAAAAAAATTCCCCATAAGCACAAAGAATATGTAATATATTCACAGTTCCACTCTTCCTTCTTTTCTTTGACCAAATAGACTAAGTGATCTTATCTTACGGCTGCAAATAATGTATCCCCTTTTTAGAAATTATCACAAAGTACACCTCTCCCACAATTTTATAGGAAAAAGTATCGTAAGCAAAGTTTTTAATTGCTTTTTGAATTTCTATGCACAGATATTATTAACAATTCAAATATTTTATGAATAGAAACAGCAGTTAATTAATCTATCAATGCCCTTTATCCTAAATACTCTGCCGGTGTCATGTTGCTGTTTGTAGCAATAGAAGTCTGTTGACTTTAATCTCTTCTACAACAAGTTATTTTCCAGTCAGGAAAACATAATTACACATTTTTGCCTTTTGGCTTCGGTTTAAATAGTTAATTTTGTTTCTTTTTGCACAGAAATTGCCCGAGTGTGAAATGTTTACACTACATGTACATACTGATTACAGACACATGCTCTTCCTGTGTCTCCTGAGACAAACTGCACCTTTAATGTCTAGAATTGTAGAAATATTAGTGCGCTAACGCCCAATTAAATTTAACAGTGTCAATAAAATGCTGTTTGTGCAGTGTGATAAACCCTTTGCCTCTATACGAAACTTCTCACATATAAATATTTGTTCACTTTTATGAAGCCAAAATATATCAGACCACTTAGCTGTAGCAGTAATCTACACAAATGACAACACCTGGCATTGGTAGTGTCTCAGCTGCAGGATGAAGAGTGAGCGCCGTTGAGTCGACAGGCTCTGGTACAATGAGTCACGCTGGAAGCTAACAACACCACATCAAAATCTGATGAGTTATGGACAGCAAGCCAGGATGAAGGCAAATGCTGTCAAACCATGCATGACATGAACACGTAATATGGATTCCAAATTTCGGTGAATCTGCATTCTGCCTCTTTAATGAATGTGTGCAGAGTCCATATGGGACTAGTAAATGGTCTTTCAAATGTGATGAAACAGGCATCGCGAACAGGAAAATGGTCAGTCTATCTCAATAGAAATGTCACCATGCAATAAGTATGCAATGACTCGCTGTCTACTGTAATGAGCCCAGACTGTGTGGTTGTCTCTGGAGAGGCTGATAGCAAATATACCGTCGGAATGGTAACACTGTGTTACCATCTGTTTCTAGCGTTCAACAGTGTGCAGGACTTGTGTAGATGTAAAAATTACGGTATGTGTAGTTCATAGAATGACTATGATGTACATAAATGATAATAATCTAGCATGCATTTAGTGAATACGGTGTATGACAGAAAGGACAGTAACAAGAGTAGTCAATGTTACACTCTGTCTAAAAAAACAAAACAAATGGAAAACCTAAGGGACTCAATTTAGCAGGTAACCAGTCTGTCTCCTGGGGTTTTGGATCCTCATGATTGGCAGCAAGTGACACTCTGTGTACACTGTGTTTCAGGCACACATGCTCACACACACTTTTAAGTGCTCCATGATGATATATCTCAGTAATTTAGTGACATTTCAATACGGTATCTCTCTGCAAACTCAAAGTCTGCATTATACCTGTAGTTAATTATTTTGTCACTTAAAAGCCATTTACAAGAGACAGCAGGCCTTGATTTTCCAAACCACAGCAGTCCATGTTTTAGAGCAGCATGCCTGTCACCTTTTAATGGGAAAGCATCCAAGGTGACCCATAATAGGCTTCACTTTTTTCTGTGCATGCTCTCTGCAGACAACCAAGTCAGCAGGCTACAGCAGTTTTGTTGCTGACAGGAAATGGGAAAACCAGATTAGAGAATGTCAAATTAATGCAGATGGAAGACAGTGAGAAGCACAAAACATGTGACTGCATGGTGTCAAATTGAGTGACTATTTTTTTCCGTGCCTTCTGTGAAAACATCTGAAGTCCCTGTAGTACTGTTGTTATTCTAGACATAAATGCAGGGGTGAAAGTGAGTGACATATTGCTCAATAAACTGCAAGACAAATTTGTTTCGAAAGCTGAGAAAAATAGAAGAATCTGTGTGGTGGTATTGGTGTCAAACTTTCAGGAATGCTTGGGTAAATTTAAGACTGTAAAATCTTTTGAGAATTAGCAATGCATTGGAACAGCTTCAGATACTTAACACGTGAACAATTTTATTGTTAACAAAATAGATTTCCTTTTGAATGCATGAGTATTTACTAAGTTTGGACATTTGTGTTTAGTAAAGTGGATACATGTGCCTGCAAGAATGGAGAATCAAAACAATTTACAAGCAAAGAAAACTACCAATTTCTACTTGGAAAAAAGCACTGTCCATGACAAATAAAAGCATAGAAATTCATGAAATATGGCGGGTAGTTTTGACAGCATATCACAGAAGAAGGCCATAGAATTGGTCCTGTGCAGCGAGTCAAAGATGGGTGATACTTTATTGAAATGCAAAATGACTACTGAGAGAGCAGAGCTGGTGTTGTTTTAAGATGCATGAAAAGTGCAAGTGGAACAGAAGAAGCGGTGAATGTTTTTTTTTTTTGCATGTGAGCCCCAAAGCCTCTATTCTCTGTTGTCACACATAACACAGACCCCAGATTTTGCAAAACTGGTATTGATCAAGGTCATTAAATGTTACTCTGACTTTCGAAGAGTACGGCACGCACGCACGCACGCACGCACGCACGCACAAAAACTGCCTGTGGTTATTATTTGTTTTTTTGTTTTTGTTGAGCATGACAAGATGCAGTGTGCAACAGAAAGTACACAGCAGCTTTCATGTCCATTAAACACATATCAACAAAGAAACTCTCTGCTTGTGTGACACATTCACTGCTGAGTTTTTTGAAAATGGGCAAACAGACAAATTACAATGTAGAAATATGTCTTCTGTCAGTGCAATGTCATTTATTTTTAAATGTCAAGCTGTGCCTGTCCTTCTATCTAGCTCCTTCCCTGACTGGCAAATGTCCAGAACTGGTATTTCGTATTTTTAGATCGCTTGCTCTGATGAAAGAGTTACATTCAATAAGGGAAAAAAAAAAGGAAACAGAGATAGAGTCAGAGAACCTTTAGAGAACAGCTGCTCGCCTGTGATGTGACTGCATGCCCTCACTGCTGGGCAGGCTGTCTGAGCAGGGTGCCAATGTGCCTGCTACCAGTAAACTGTGTAATAATGCATAATACAATGGCTAAACGACCTTTCAAGCTGTATGACATGTACTCTGAAAGGTTGGTGGCAACAATTATGCAAGACCTTCTAGATGATAAGGCGAAACATTACATCTGATGTTCTTAACTTATTCAGTATCACACAATGGAGCCCACTCTGTCACGTGACCAACATTTTACTCACATTTTGGTGTATTTAATGAAGATATAGAACAGATGTTGATGCAGAACGCAATAGTTCAGCTCCTATACATCTTGCTTTAATGTGTCATTTATTTTACTGTCTCATTGACTTTTGCTAAATGACAGCATATGCAGCAGAGTTAGTCTAGGATTAAAAAAACAAAACAAAAAAACAAAACTTTTTCATTTGTGGTTTTAATTATAATTTAATATCACCATCTGAAATAAAATGTTTCAGTCAATCTTTCCATCATTATCCTCACTTTTTTCCAAGTGTATTATTGCACTTTTGTCCCCTATTTTCACACATGCTCATCCCAGTCTCTTTAGAAAAAGTAATTGGATCTGTAGTGTAAATATGCTAGAAGACTTATGGCACACCAAGGAGATATTAGAGCGGGAAAAACCCGAAATCTGCAATAGAGCCTGATAAACCCAATATTAATTACTTTGCTTATTTCTCATACTACCCTCCCCCTTGGAACCAATTAGTAAGTTGAGATGCTTCTTTTCAATTTAATGAGGTCTAAGTAATGATAATGAATTTCATATTCCTGCCAAGCATTTAAAATAGGCTAGTGAAACCACAAAGGCGATGCCATATGAAATGATCTTTGGAGCATAATTCCCATTGTGCAAGAAGCATTTCTTTCATTGAGAAAATAAAAAATGAGAATAACAGATGCTATTTGTACCACCATATATAATATAGAGGATATATAAACTATTACCGTTCACACTAAAATACAGTTTGTGCTGGTGAGGTGTTGTGGGGAATCAGTTCTGGGCCTTCTCTGGCGTGGGGGGGGGGGGGGGGGGGGGGGGGGGGGGGGCGGGGGGGGGGGGGGGGGGGGGGGGGGGGGGGGGGGGG
>JAPTYR010000029.1:12141391-12151625 GCA_029814505.1 Siphamia roseigaster | reverse complement strand
TTTTTTTTTTTGCTTTATGCAGGTTTTTGTTTTTGCTTAATTCAAGATTTTCTTTCTTAATTCAAGCAAAACAAGTGTTTCCAGGCACAACAAACCCTGCCCCCGTGCAAATGTTTGACCTGCATAATGCAGTATTGACCATGAATAATTAGAGGTTACCTTTTATGGAAGTGGAATAAAAAAGGATTATACGCTGAACCATTAATTTTGTGCTGATGCAGTTACTGTGTTTATGTGCATTCATTATTAAAAACAGGAAACTGCTGAATTTGTCAAAATAACACAAACTAATGATTTTTCCTTTTCTCTTTACTCATATTTTCACTCTTTCCACCATTTGTTCATATTTTTTGTCATTTCTCATGTTTATTGTTCATAAAAAACACGTGTTCAGTTGTTCATGTGTGTCGTCGTGCAGTTTCATTCCACTCCATGAACACCACCTCCACTTCACCTCCCAAAGCCCCACCCCGCTCTGGGACAGCCAATCACAGGCCAGCTGCCCCCCCCAGCTCCAACAACAGACCGGCTGCCCCCCCAAGACCCAAAGGCATCACCCGCAGAAGCGTCAGTGTGACTCAGGTAAAGCCTGCGTTCTGCACCTCTGAAAGTTTAAAACAATATGAATCTGACCATGTCTATTCACATAGATACTTTATTTGTCTCATTTCTAATCAAAAATAGATCATCACACTTAAAATGAGACTTTTAGCTTCCACATTTGATCTGTAGTAAAATAAAATTAAAAACATAATGACAATTACAAATGTTTGTGTTTTAGTGCAAAAAACTAATTAAATTATGAAAAATATTTACTTTTATAAACTATTCAAACAAAAAAGATGTGAATAACCTGAAAAAATGGACATTTCTTCAAAAAAAAAAAGCAAGTCACTTTCAGCTTCCACATTTCATCTCCAGTGGTCAGACCAGTTAAATAAAAAACATAATAACCTATTAATAATGACAACTATTCAATTATGAAAATACTCACTTTTATAAACTATCCAAACAAAAAAGATTAAAATATTCTGGAAAAAACTGACATTTCCTTAAAAAAAACAAGTCACTAAATCCAAAATATCACCACAGATTGTTTAATGTTTCTATATCTATAATTAAATCAGTCTAATTCCTCTGTAATCTGGCCCTTTAAATTACAGACATTTGTGATAATATAAAACTTCTCACAATAGAAAAAATCAAAATCTGACAGAAGTGTATTTTCCTCATTTCTAGTCCAAATGTCTTCTCACGCTTATAATAAGCCTTTCAGGTTCCACATTTGATCTGCAGTTAAGTAATAAAAACAATGACAATTACAAATTATGTATTTTTTTTACTGCAAAAAAAACCCATTCAATTATGAAAATACTTACTTTTATAAACTCTAAACAATAAAATCTAAACAAACAGATGTGAATAACCTGAAAAAAAAAAAAACCCTAACATTTCATCATAAAAATCAGTGTAATTTTAACAATATTCTGTCTGAACTTCTCATTTGTCTATGTTTATTATGGATCAGATCTACAAAGATACTAAACACTGAGGAACAAAAACAGAAAATGGTTCAAATTGTGATTAATTTTCTTTAGACATTTCAGATTGTTCATATTTGTTCAGATTTTTTACATTTTATTGTTACAGGATAGTTTGTAAATGTAAATATTTTCATTATTTAATGTGATTTTTTTGCACAAAAACAAGGACAGACTTTTGAAGTTATTTATAGGCATAATGTTTTTTTTTGTTTTGTTTTTGTTTAAGAACTGACAAAGGAAAAACAAACAAATTAAGCAAAGCAAAAAAAAAGTCATGAATTAAGCAAATAAATAATAACCTTGAATTAACCAGAAATAAAACTTGAATTAAGCAAAAACAAATCTTGCATTCAACAAAAAAATCGTGAATTATGCAAAAAATATATATATTTTTTTTTTTACTAGTTTTTAGAGGGGCATTTTTTTTTCAGTGTACCTTGGCAGAGAAGATACTATCTGCAGAAGTTTTCAGGAACAACTCTTGATTCAAGTGAGACAAAAAGCTCTCAACAGTGGAGACACATGTTCATTAATTTAACAGAAGTGGAAGTTTCATAAGGTAACATGTAGAATTAAGAAGGAATGACGTACATGAGTGAACACATTTCACACAGGATTGTACAACCACTGCCAACAACAATTACTGTGAAGTGCAGTGATGGTGGGACGCCTTCTATTGTAGCTGCATGTTGTGATTCTCTGTCATAGAACAAAAGATAAAAGTGGATGGACTGTTGTTTTTTGAAGTAATCTGAAGTGATGTGACTGTCTCTGGCAAAACATTTATTTTGTTATTCTCTAACTCAGTGGGAGAAGTCACATGCAGCCAAGGTTTAAAGGTGGCACTCTAAATGGTGTGAATCAGAGGTGAAAATGAACAAACAGCAGATACGGTGCAGAGAGGATCCCTGGGGAAGTATGTTATGGAGACATACAATTCACACTTATACAAGTTTAATACTAATGACACCCAACATCTTCCTCACACACCAATTAAGGTGAAAAATTAATAAATGAATGCCCAAAAGCCACTCACATACTCCATATATTTAAAATGCTATCATTCTGTTTTGCACATAATAAAAGAGAGCAATATCTGTAATATCTGGCCATGTTTCAGACTATTTCTGGATTAAAGCAAAGCACCAAAGATCCTTTTATCAGGGTTTCAGCATAGTCATGTGTCACAACAATACATTTATACAATATTCTCACCTGCAAAACAAACTATGCAAAATATGGAGCTTGTATCAAACATGGTCAAAGCCACTTACCGTGAGTGATTTATCACAATGTATTATATTATCCTCCGTATTTTGTGTTTTGTTTTGTTTTTCTCAGTGAAAATCCAATATTTTCCTATAATTGATTTCCTGATTATGCAGTTGTTCAAAAAAGCTCAAATTATAGTTGAAGGTTATTATTTCAGAAACAGAAAAAAATGAAGAAAAAGTGACTTTTTCCAGAAAATATATCAATAACTAAACATAAACCAAGTAAGTCTGTCTACTGTCATTAATTAAACTACATGGGTTTCACTGGTGGATCAATGTTGTAGAAGATGACGGTGCTTCCATGTTCACATCCAAATGGGTCATATCTGATGACCATGAAAAAACAATGAACCGCATTTTACACCAGTTCTTTACATGTATGAATAGGATTAGTGGATCAACAGGTATCAAACAGTTTAGATCAGTAGATAATTGCTGTTTGGGTCTTTATGGAAATGATGACAAATCATTGTAGCTCTATTTGTATAATCAGGTTTATTCTATGAGATATTCTTGTCTGTTTTATATAATATAATGCAATCACTGTTTGGTGACACTTAACAGTTAGAACATGTACCTACAGGACGTATTAAGTACTGACAATCGTGACATGTTTCCAACCATGATCTTTGTGTGCTCCTAGCAGCTCTTTCATTAATGCTTGGAGTTTTCGCGGGGTGGCAAAGACGAGAAACAGCTGGCACAGTGTTTAGAGAGAAAAGGCTGGCTAATTAATTAAGCTGTGGGCCACAGAAATTCATTTTGCATATAAGCGTTGTGACCACAAACCATAGCCCCTGCACAGAATGGGCTGAAAGACTTCAATTAAACATGCTGTTTAAACAAATATCCACAAGCTTAGAAGAGCTCTATGTTATGAATTATTCATAACTTGAAAGAGGAAATAAATGAGAAATGCTGAAATATGTAAAACCTATTTGTAGCTGTGAGCATACAGTAATAATTAGGGCACTGATTGTCCTTAGACTCATTTACTTAGGAATATATTTTTCTTTCTAACCAGGCAAATGCCTTAAGTAGTTTATTGTTGGTAAAATATATATTCCAAACAGCATGTGAACAAGCGTCGCCTACTTATCACAACAGAGCCAATAATAAAGCACGGGAAATCTATTTTGGTGGTTTTCTAAGAAGGTTTTACAAGAGCGGTCGGTCAATGGCTGTCCAACATCAGAGATTTACAACATCAGGACAAAGTGAGTTTGTGGAGCTCCAGATGTGCAGCGGCCTCAGGCTGAGGCTACACGCCACTTCCCATTGGCGCTGCAAGTGAAGCAGGATGACACTAGTGAGAGCATGGTCGAGAGGAGGGGTGAAGGAAGATGTATGTCAAAATAATGTGCCTCCAGGATGCATTATATAAGGCTATTAAATTGTCAGTGTCTAAAACAGTGCATAGAGGATACAACCTTTGTTTGTGACAGCCGAAAATCCATTTTTTATGTTTGTTTTATTGTGAGTCCTACTAGCGAGTAGTTTCTTTTGTTGGAGAAAAAAAAAGTGCCCTTATCCCCTACTCCTCTCTAAAGCTGATGAAAGGGAGACATCTGGGACTTAAATGGTATTTTTTATTCAGGAAAAGAAACAAATTGTACCTAATATTATATATAAAAAAAAACTTATTTCAAGGCATGAACATTTAAAGTATATTCAGGTAAAAAAAAAAAAAAAAAAAAAAAAAAAGACAAGGTGCATGTTTAAGAGGCTCGAGGATGAGCAGGGAAGATGATCATAAGTATAGGTACTATGGAAATTTATCAGTGTGAGGAGGAGGAAACAGTGAAATGGATATCACACAGAGTAAAGAATTTATGACTAAAGTCTGAATAAATTATAATATACAGTGGATACTTACAAGTGAATTACTTCTGCTTGTATCCCTGAGTTCAGCTGTTATGCATATCTTATCTCATAATGCATATGCTCTTGCAGATTCACATTTAGAGGAACCAACGGATGAGTGAGCGTTGTACATATGCCCAGCATTAGGACTCAGTGACCTTTCAGTTTTGAGCATTTTGACCTGCGAAGCCAATTATTGGTGGGAGTGAGTTCATGAGGGAGCAAGGCCACCTCAGGCAGCCACTATCAGCTCTTTGTCGTACTTTGCAAACACCTCCACATAATGCGCTGCTTCTACTGTTTCTACCACCGATGTTCTTCACATTCAACACAATATCTCTCCACAATGATGCATATATTTCAGCCTTCTCCATATGCCATTCGACTGCTGATATATTACCAGTGAAAAAGTACGATTTGTCACAGATAGAAAACAAACGTTGTTACTTCTGCGGTCGATTAGTTGAAAATAAATGCAAAGTGAGTCTTCTTTTTCTAGAAATGAAAAATTCTCACTCATTCCTCCTTCTTATGAATACATGGAAGGGGTCAAGAATTGAATGACCCACGAAGGAACTTTTGTGCCCGGCACTTCACAGAATACAATCTGTTCTCTTTTGTGCACCGTTCACGCTCTTTGCACCAAATAAATACACCACCTTATGAATCATACCACAGAGGGCAACACTGCCTGCACTAGGAAGGCAGAGAACAGCCAAAAGCATAACTGAGAGAGTGGCAGGCAGTAATCTGTAAGTAGAGCTGGAGGGTGGAAAGCAGGCCACCTTATCCGAATCACTGAGCATGCACAAGCAGCTACTCTAGGGTCAGTCAGCTAATGGGCTTCTACACACACCATTCTTTGCTATAAGGCTGCCAATATGTACATGTAGCTGTGGAATTGTTGCTTATATCTGTCAGAAGACATTATTACACAGACATTCTTCCAATATGCAATCTCCCTGCCTTGGATATCCTGTCAGCATACAAGTATTTTTATTCCAGAAGAAATTTTTCATTTAGGTTTTCACCATCAGGTCACCATTAAGCTATTATCAAAGTCATTGTTGCTACATGTGATTGACTTTGATTTCTAAACATCTCCCCATAGATCTAAATTTGTATTGGCAAGGACACAACTGATCTCTCGGCCTCAGTAATCTCGATTTCCTCCGGTAATACCAGTCACCGTGAACTCGTGGCATTTCACTGGCTTTAATGATTGGCCCAATGGTCTGTAGCCAATGGCCTTCGTGCCACCAATTCATGACCCGTCAACCCCAATCCGCCCACCAATCCAACAGGCACACAACACACAGCGCAGAACAAATGTCTCAGTGTCAGAATCAAACAGACAGGCATCCCATCCTCCTCTCATAAAACTGGCATCTCATTTATCCAGGAATGAAAACTAGCCATACTACGGTAAATGGAATGACAGGGCATTTACACTTTTAGCAGCAGAGGGTCCTAAAGGAAACGAATTGCACTCTTTGAACTTGTCTTCTCCAAAGAGATATCTCAATGTATATTTGCAAAATTAATTCCATTTCCCCCTTTGTTGATATGAGACCACTTTCTAGGAGATATATCTTATTTGCTATAGCGTCTACCTTTTTTCCCATTTTTGTCCCTTAATGGTAACACATACAAGAAGTGAGTTATTAAATTGAAGGTGTTGGAACAGGAAGTCTTCTGACACTCAGTATTGAGAGTATTGAAAGGACCCCTTGCTGATATACTTGAGGTATATCAATACAAAGAGGAAATAGACACCAAGGACCTGCACACCCATGCAGCCACTTCTGCCTTTGAAGTTCTGACAGCATTCAGCTTCCTCTCCTCTGTCGAATCCTGAGATCATAATTATTTACCATAACCATAGCTCACATCCGTCTGATGAAAACAAAAGTTTGACCGCAGTGTTTTCAGTCATATTCTATTCAGTTCAATTTCACAGGGAACACAATCGCACTGATCAAATTGAGGGGAGGCATTGTAGCATGAATATCAACTGTAATAGCTCAGGAAGAAAAATGCAAAGGCACGGCGTATCTGTGTGATCTTCAGTCGAGAAATTCTCACATTATCAGGGTCAAATATTAATGAAGACTTTGCATTGTGCTCCTTAAACAATCTGATTATGAGTGCGAGCTAATCTATTTAAACGTATAACAACTTTATTGCGATAAAGATGGGCGTATACTCTGAGCACAACTATTAAAGTCAAACAAAGTGTTCTCCTTTGCTTGTGACAGTTTAATTAAACACATAAGCAACCAGTATGCTGCAGTGACCACATTAAAAGGCATAAATAGAGATTCCTTTGTTTGATATTCAGCAGACAATGACAACAAACATTTTTTTTTCTCATTTGCACATTCTTTTAAAACATTTGTTGCAGCCAGAGCAGGAGAATAAACAAAAAAAAACCCAAAAATAAAACAATCAAAAGTATTGATAGACTCACCAATCATGTGAATGGTGGTCCGTCCAGGCCTCGTCCCATGATGCTGTTGGATGGTGTCATAGAAAGTGGCCTGACACAGCTGAATGGCAGTCAGACTGACCCAGAGGCACAGGCAGAGCAACCAGGACATGACAGGACACATCTGCTGCAGACCAGTAGAGGTAGAGTCAAAGCAAAATACATCATGTTTCTGACGTCTGACCTCAGCCTCCCCCACCCCCAGCACACACAAGCAGAAACATGACTGAAAATAAATAAATAAATAAACAAACAAACAGGAATGATCATTTTGGGTGTAACATTTCGGTCTATAATTGGCCTTAACCCCCCTCAGTGGAGTTTTTTTTTTAGTCATCGGGATTTTTTTTTTCATTAGCATCATTATATAAGTATGACTTTTTTAGTGTTCATCTTCCTAGTTTGCCCTGTCTTGTCCCTGAGCCACAACGCAGAAAATGTGGAGTGATCCCTGGGGAGTTTTTCCCATGCAGCAGAGATTTCCCCTGACAGGCTGACTCCCTTCAACTCCTGAGCTATTCTTCTGCCTCAAACCCCCCCCCCCCCAAAAAAAAAAAAAAAAAAAAATCTAACTTAAGAAAGATAAGATTTCACAAGCAGCTGGCTGCCGAGGCTTTTCTGTATCTGTCAGAATAATGTGACAGCAACACAGCAGTAATAGGAATCAAAAGCCTTGTAATGTTTCACCATGCTGTTTAGATAAAGAAAAAAAATAGAACAAAAATGAGGAATGCTTCTGGTCATGGGAAACCGGCGAGTGGGAAAGGGAATCTATGAAAGGGAAAAAAAAATACAAAATGTTTCGCCACAGAAATATTGAAATTGTTTTATTTTAATAATAGAAGCAAATCCCCGTTATGGTTAGATTACTAATAAACTATCCGGAGAATTTAGAGATAAATACAGGGTTTGATTTTTTTTGGATTTATGATGATATTAGACTGTATGAAAGTTTATTAAAACCTTTCACATTATATTAATGAAAAAAAAAATCACTTAGAATTAGTCTATACACTGACAGACTCCTCTTATTATGACAGGCATTAATATTATTTTTCACACCTCTATTTTCTGTTAAATACTAAGCAAAAGAAAATGATAGTTATTATTGCATATTTGTTAGTTATATTTCTTAGCAGTGCACACTATTATGATTTTTACGCATATTTGATATTGTCTGTCAGATTTATAATTTTTTATCCTCATGTGGAAATCTGAATCACATACCAATCTCTTGATTTATTTTTTCCTACTGGTTAGAGTAAGCAAAAAGAAGAAAAAAGAAACACCTTACCTGAGCAACCCAAGAAAGATTGTACAAATATCTCAACACAGTGGCATAAATCCATCCATTATCCTGCTCATGATGATCCCATCCTGTAACTCTGAATGTGGCTTGAGGAAGGAACTCCGTGACTCTGCCTCCCTGCTTCACACTTTGATAGCAACAGTCCACTGATTCAAAAATGACCGTCAAGTCGGAGTCAGGAAATAGATTTACAGCTGTTTCAGTTCCACCTTTGAAATATCACTGCCTTCCCTGGAGGAGCTGTTTCCACTGACACTGAATTCATTTGCCCCTTCGCGTTTATAGGCACGTGCAGAGTGCTCCTTAATTAACTGTAGTGGAATCTCTTCTTTCAGCGTCTGCATCCTTCCAGTGAGAGGCAGCCTCTGAGCAGCGGCTCTTGCTGAGTCCCCCTCAGCGAGCACTGAGAAACAAATGTTCCCGTGCAGCCTGGCTCAGTGTAAAGACTGTATCACATGTCTTAAAGCCAGACCGCCTCTGGATTAGATGGGGTGGTGGGATTCTACCTGATCATATGCTTGTGATAAACATAAATCAGGCAGACTAATAGCTTCCAGACAGCCATGACCACCTGATTAACAGTTATTTACATTTAGAATGGATTCTTTTATCTTCTGAGCCAATGATTCCTTTCATTCTTTTTCTTTTTTTGTTGTCAGCGTCTTCTCTGCAAGTAAGTGCCCAACATTAAGAGGAGAACTAAGAACATGTTGCCTAGAAGGTAAAAACTTACTTCAAGAAGCTTAATAAAAAAGTCAGGATGTGTCTGACCGAGCACAAGCAGTCTGTGTAGAAAGAACTAAACGAACTGTCCTCAGCTCGTTTTGGTGTTGTTGGTGTAAGCTGTCTGAAAGAAAATAAAGGAAAGAACATGTTTCCGCATGCTGAGTGGAAACTGAAAGGGGATTGTGTTTAGAAAAAAGGCTGTCTATTCAGGTAAGGGCAATCTTCACTTACAGTAGGGGGAGTTCTTCAGTACATGATGGAGACGTAATGACGGTCGTGGTGAAGAAAGGGAGGTGCTGTTATTGAGAGGAAATCATCACTGATCTGTATGTGCAGGAAACGACTCCATTCTCTTTATTCCACATCACCTCAACTCCATGGTGAGCCCTAGTTTTTGAATTGTGTCTTGGTTTTTTATCACTGGCATGCAGAACATGCCCAAGGCCTGCAGCTCACACTGCCATCTCTATGGTATAAAGACTTCACATTTTATTTTGATGCTAGGAAGACAGGGTGCATTCTCAGTTCAGCAAGGAGTAAAGAATACCCCGAGTAAGAAAAGTAGCAAGAATTGTTTAAGATATAGGTACGTTACGACACAGCATTAATGTCTGAGGCTTTGGCAGAGTCAACTCCACACATAGGGGATTTGGGACATATAGGAAGAAGCCAAATAGTGTAAATTGCTGAGTTGTCCCGAACAGAACAATAGTTCCTGAATATAGGGCAGTGATTAATTGTAAAAAAAGACATGTTGACACAGTCTCTGACATTAGTGCTGAATCTTTCTGTTTCTTGCCGATTTTGAGAATTATGTAAAGGTTAGAACACCTATAAAAACTCAAGTCTCACATACAAAACAATAACATTCATGACTTTCAACTATATAACATTTTCTGTTATATTTGAGATTTGCAATTTTTGAGTTTTCATAGTTTTCATTCCACGACACGGCAGTGGTTAGCACTCGTGCCTCACAGCAAGAAGGTCGTTGGTTCGATCCCGGCACCAGTCAGTGGTGTTGGAATTG
>JAPTYR010000029.1:12048296-12058650 GCA_029814505.1 Siphamia roseigaster | reverse complement strand
ATTCCTTAATTACTAATTTCTCTGAAAATATTAGTCGTATCAACTTTCAATTTTTGCTACTCAGTTCTTTGCCCAAAAATATATAAACATACAAAACTGCAGCAATCAGCTCTTTCCAGACTTGGTGTGAATCCCAACACACACAGAGGCCACTTAAGCCCCATTTCCACTACATGGTATTGACATTTATTCCACTCTACTTGATTTGGCTTGGAACTATCCCTTGAGAACATTACAGATACTATAGTACCTTGACGTCATCATGAGGCGCGGCGTACCTCCAGTGGTAAACTCGCTCATTGCACATTGCTCCATCAAGGTCACGCTGGATATTTTCATCATCCATCAAAAACAGAAATGTCTCAAACTCCACGACCGACCACGGTGTTGTTTTGTGGACTGACATTATTGTGTTGCAGACTGAATTAACTGACTGATCTGTTCACTGCAACTCCAAATCAAGTTTTTTGGTCTTTTCTTTTAATTAAATGGTGGGTTGATAACGCAATGATGCAGACATTTCCACCAATCACTGTCTACGCTGCGTACACGTCACATTATAGTATCACTTGGAACCTCAGCAGAGTCGATACCAAAAATCTAGGACCGGGTACCATGGGACCGGGTCCTTTTTCGTAGTGAAAATGCACCAAAGCGGGTAGAACCAGGTAGAATTAGATAGAGATGATACTAGTGGAAATGTGGCAATAGATACAATCTTAAAGATACAAGATACAATGTTAAAAAAAAAAAATCCTGTTTTTTTTACGGAAAAAAGCTGGGAGCTGTGGTTGTCAGAGTAATCCTGTAAAAACACATCAAACCATAGACATGTTTATAGAGTAACGCAGATTTAACATTTTAAACATGTAGATTTAACACAGAATGTAAACGGACCACATAGTCCGGGTGCCTGAACTGGGACCCATTTAGGGTTCAGTGTCTCCAGGACACTTGGAGCTGGGATTTGAACTACCAACCCTTTAATCACTGATTAAACCACTCTACAGACTGAACCACAGATATCTGTTGTTGTACATATTTAAAATTGTTAAATTTTTGCTTCTTTATTGTTTTTTTTTAATAAAAATAAGCTGTTACTTCAACTTTGTGGTTTTGCAATTTAAATGGCACCACATTGTTTTTCATTTTCTAGTTTTATTTTCTCAAAACAATAGAAATACATAACTTCTGCATACAAATCTGGTTTTGTTAACATACTCTTCTAATAAAAACTACAGCTACATTTGACTTAATTGTTAACGCAAACATCTTCTCAAAAAAACAACTTTGCATTGTATTTTCACGAACAATTTTTTATGTTGCAATTGTATAAGTTTTTGCTGTTAATGCTAGTCATTTTTTATAGTCTAGATGTTTTAGTAACATACAATTACTTTTGCAGATAATCCTCCCCTTCCAGAAACTCCAGTGACTCCATCAACAGAAGGACAACCTCCAACTGGACCTCCACTTAGACCTACCACCATCCCCTCAGTCAACACACCTGACAGCTTCTGTGCTACAAAGATTGGGGGGATTTATGCCAAACCTGATGCACCAAATTCATTTTACAACTGTGCCAATGGGATAACATGGATCCAACACTGTCCATCTAATTTAATATTTAGAGATTCCTGCAAATGTTGTGATTATCCCTAAAAACCTATGTTATGCTGTATCTGCTGTAACACAATAGATGACAGCAGCAATGTTTGACTTTAAATCTGCTGTGTCAAAATAAATCAACTGAACTCAACATGCAAAACTAGCCATTTTAAGGATTTACATTGCACCAATAAATAAACACATAAAAATGCTAATTTCCTGTTTTATTTATAAAAGATACATTCAAATTAACTTAACAGATTAACTTTATTAATGAAAACCCACCTATGTTTTGCCCATTGTTTTAATACTTTTTCAACATTTATCTGTTTTTTTTATTCCTTTTAAACCTGTCTTGTCCAGTATCGTAATAGCAGAATGGTAGTCTGGCTGCCTTTTGGTCCAGAGCAAATTTGCTTTGCCAAGTGAGATTTCATGACATATATGAGGCTTGGCTTGATATTTACTGACTTTATTCACTTTATCATCTCAATTGCAGCAGCGTGCAGAGATAGGAAGAGAGAGAAAGTAGGGCCAAGTGGTTATGAGGTGTGACTTTTTCCTGGATATTGGTTTTGTGATGCAAATAAATCACTCTTTTGAACACATGCTGTTTTGAGAAGAAAACATTTTTATTTTAGTGTCCCAAAAAACTTGCCGGTTCTGGACCAGAACTGGGCTCACAGGACACTGTGGGGGTAAGTCAGTGTGGCTGTACGACACTGCTGACGGGGATGACAGACAGATTCATGTCAAAAATCCAGAACTATCCCTTTAAGAAAACATTAGTCATTTTTCTCAGTTTGAAACTGTGGTGAGTTAAGGCCTTTCGCCTTAGTAGGGCAGCACTGCTCAGGGGTACGACAGCATATTAGAGTCACATAAGAAAATAAAAACGCTTGTCACTATAAAGAACAAAGTCATTATATAATGAGAATAAAGTCATATCCACTCATTGGATAATGGAGAACTTGGATCATTTAGTTAAGTTTTACTTTCATTTGGGGTTTAAATACTGAGCCTATCAGCCCACCATCAACATATTATTATTATTATTAGTCTAAGGACTCTGAATCCAGTTCACACAGGTTTGGTTTATTCTCATTATGAGCTTATTCTCATTAAATAATGTTTTTTTAACTACGACTTTATTCTTGAAATATAACAATTTTATTCTCGTTAAATAATGAGGGGTTTTTTTACACTACAACTTTATTCTTATTATATAATGACTTTATTCTCATTGTGACGAGGGTCTTTATTTTCTTATGTGGCCCTAATACACCGTCGTACAGGGGTCTTTTTTTGAGACACAAAAAATGCGGCATCACATTTAGAGATCCAGGTCCCAGAGCAGAGCTTTAAGTCAATGATAATTTTTGTCTCTGTCCAAAGTGTTTTATTGGAGACTGCAGTTCTTGTGGTATTTGGGGTGCTACAGCTACACAAATGCATTTTCAGCTTTTTGTTTTATTCAATGCAATGTAATCATGTCAATTTACACCTACATCTCCAGTTCCCCTAACCCTCAGTGCACGGTACAGTATTTAACGTGGCATGAACATACATGTGGTAGGCTTTTAATACGTACAGATAACACGTCAATTAAAAGTGGCATCTAAATTAAATGATAACATGATATCACATTGTTTATCAAGTGTTCAAATCTTCAAGTACTTCATGCCACTGTCGGCTAACAATTTTTATGGAGATGTGTTATTGTCAAGGGGAAGATGATAAATGTCAAGACATAAAAATACAAGTGAACTGAATGTTACCAAAGCAACTTCTGGACATCCATAACACCCCAAAAGTCACATACCTCTGCATTATGAAAACAGCACTAAGTCAGCCCATTAATTTGACATCTCTACAATAAAATCCTATTTTTTTATGAATATTCAAAACTTTGATAGTATAAAATACAGCAAAAAAACAGCTTGAAATATTTATCTTCCATTAAATTACACAACACAAATATTTAATTTGTAATTCACATGTATCTGTCAAATCACGTATCAATTAGAATATTACAGCCTCAGGTAAATTTACATTTAAAAAATAACGTACTGTTGGCTGTGAAAACACAACTGAGGGATTTTATTAAACTGTTCAATATAGTTAGATTTCAAGTGAATTGGAAAGAAACTATTGTACTGCAAAGTATGTCCTCATTTAAATAGAATGAATGGATGTTTCACATACCAAAGCTGACATTCATTCTAACATTACAGCATATTTCAAAGAGAGTCTGGAATCATCGACATACCACAAAATACATTTTAATATCAATCCAGCATTTTCTTACTGAGCAGCATCGTAATGTGGTGTCATTCAGTGTTATGAACAACAAAATTATTCAACCATTTCCAGCATGTACCACTATGATTGCTACTTAAAACATTTTTAGCAGTGCAACCTTTTATTTTTTTTTTCCACCTTTTCATCAACCTATTTAAAAATCCTAAATGCAAAGGCAACCACATTTCACCCTTGATCATTTCAACAGAAGATCA
This sequence comes from Siphamia roseigaster, assembly GCA_029814505.1. Taxonomy (NCBI): domain Eukaryota; kingdom Metazoa; phylum Chordata; class Actinopteri; order Kurtiformes; family Apogonidae; genus Siphamia; species Siphamia roseigaster. The sequence continues at coordinate 12,054,526 of JAPTYR010000029.1, read as the reverse complement.
ATACTGTATACTATTCACGAGAGCAAATGTATGTACTTTAAAGTAATTATTGAAAACTAACTGTACAATCTGTCACTCAATTTGTGAAATACACAATGACAATCATGTCCAATTCTGGTCCTGTATTACACTGTTGAAATAAAGACAAGCAATGTAATCACAAAACAAAAGGTGCCATTTAGTTTTCACTCCTTATAGTTCATGAACTGAGGCGTGAGGCTCTGGGAGCTTTTTAATGTCACAGTTTTGAATAAGACTAAAGAAAAATGCAACAAGCTCTACATAGTTAGTTTTGGAAATCCTTTCATTGATGCCATGGAATCTGAAAACAAACAGAAAAAGCGTCCGTAAAATACAAGATAAATAAATATGACTTGCATGCTCAAGGCAAAGTAAGTTTGTACAGTGTAAAAGAACCACGCTGTTACATCACAAGTTTGAGAAATAAACATGTGACAGATAGAAACAAGCTCCTTTTTGTCCAAGGTTATCTGACTTCTTTGGAAGCTTCTTCTCTTAGTCAATATTAATCTGTTGTTTAAACCTGCTTTACAGAAGACTCCTGTGTGCATCTGCTCTTAGAAAAGTTCATGTTTGCTTGTCTTGTACTGGCTGACATTTACATTAATAATGCAGCTATAATAGAATTTGCTAATATATCACAATTTGTGAATCAGTGGTTGATTGAAATGCATCATTTCCTTGATGCATCTCAATCCAGCCAGTGCACAGTCCTCTAAATTACTGAACATCTACTTTTTCTTTTGTTAGAAATGAAACAGTAACAGTTTGCAAAATTAGAATCAGTGGGGCTCCATTCATTAAAAGAACAAAAACAAAACCTGCTTCATGCTTCTACTTGCTTCATAGTAGTAGTTCTTAAGTATATACTCTGTTAATGATAGCCTGGGTTGCCTATATCCATGACAATATATTTCTTTGTAGAGGTTTCAGGTTGGATTTTCTTGTAAAATTCTCATACTTGCTTAAGATTTTCCAGTGTACTACACTAGCTACTGTTTAACTTAAAAATCTAGCCATGTAACACAACAACACCAACTCCAATATTAACTAATTACATAAGTCTATGAGTATGAACAAACCGTATGTAAGGAACATTTAAGGTTCTTACCTCTGGGCATCACCTGGTTTAAACCAGAGGGGGGCAAAGCGATAAATATCATTGGTCAGGTCTTTAAAGTGTCGACTGTCTGTGTTTCCGATACAAATACCTGTGCAATCAAACATTATATCAAACAATAAAAAATACTTCAACCTAAACTAATCCATTTCATTCAGCTGCTTGAATCCATTTTTTACCTGGAGCAACAGTCACGGTTGGAAACATGTCCAACACAGTTTTCTTAATGATCTGGAAACCAAAAGAACTTTCATCATAGGAGCTGATAGGCAGCGGATCAAATCCATCAACAAGTTCTATTTTAACTCGTTGGTCACCCACTGTAGAATGGATGAGGTCCACGACCTGGAGGAGATGGTAGACACCCCAGTTAGTTCACAACATTCACGCTGAGCCTTAGATCATTCATCAGAAATGGGAACTCGACCTCTTCCAATGTTTGTGCTGAGTGGATTCGCAGATTTACGTAAGCTTCAGCAAAAGAAGGAATGACATTCACCTGGAAGGAGGCAAACAATACTGTCTGTTATCAGAGCAAAGTAAATTCATTTCAATCTCATTTACTGTAAAATGTCCAAGCTTTATTCTGCAAGTGTACCTTCACTCCTGCATTAAACATTGTAACAGCAGTGGTTGTCCTCACAAAAGCATTAGTCTCTTGTTTTCTTTCCAACACCCTGCAACATAACACCCAATAAATCATATAGTACAAAAGACCCAAATGAAAATTCAGGGCTCACTGAGGGTGTAATTACCTGCCAAGGAGTGGGGAAAACAGCCACAAATTTGACATAATGAGCTTCATTGGGAACCTGAACTAAAGTAAAATAAAAAAAAAAAAAAGAAACCAAGCAGAGTTCGGAGATGCTCGTGGTTTTAAGTGCAGTAGAAAATGTTTACAGTGGTCACTGTTATAATGACCAGTCAGAAATCAAAAAGCCAGGGGAAAAAAAACATTCTTACACAAATTTTGTCTATCAGCTCTAATTTAGTTCAATTTATTTTGAATATACAATAAAAAAAAAAATAAACAAAAGAATCCTACATTATTATCTGATAATCTGATAGAATGAGTTGATTCACATATTTGAAAAGGAGTGACATGAAGTATAATAAATATGTGAGTAATGTTAACAGGTATCAAAATATCCATCTATGTATATATTTGTCTACATAACTCACTTCCAACGTTATTTAAAAAAAAAACAAAACAACATTCCTACAGAGTATGGGGTTCACAAATTAAAGCTTTGGTTATAAATATCATCCACTTGTCCTGAGATGTGATCACTATAGGCAGTTTCCACCATAATACAGTAAAATAGTATTTATTCCTCTTACCTTTTGGGCTAAATGCTCAAACATTCCACGTTCAGGCCCGAGACCAAAATACCTCGGCATTGGATTGTCCTCTAGTCTAAAGAAACAGAAGGACAAAGTAACGCTTTTAGGTTTGGGGTGGTTACATACAATAGTAAAATAGATTTAGACATAGAGAAGAGCACAGAACCACAGAACCCTATAAAAGTCTGAAAAGTTCCTCTCACCTTTTGACTGCTGCAGCTAAAATACCTATAGTGGACTCACGGGGAGGCATTGACGCATGACCAGGGACCATTGACACACTCAGCTTTACTGTGGCAGAGCCCTTCTCACTAATCCCAATTCTTAAAAAAAAAAAAAAAAAGAGAGAGAGAGAGAGATTGATTTTGTTAATCCACCAACTACATTTATAATCAGTATTTTTATGAAGAAATTCAACCTTTTATTAAGTTTGCTTAATTGTTAATGTCTGAGATTAGAGATCAGTGGGTTTCTCACAGGGCAGCAGGTCCATCCAGACCACTAATGACTCTGTCAAGTATAGCCAGGCCCTCATCCAGGACAAACGACAGCTGAACCTTACGCTGTTTTAATATGCGCATTATGTTCATCGCCCCATTGAAACCGCTGACCTTAAAAAAAATAAATAAAAAAAAGATCTCAAAGGACTTAGGCACATGTCTTATCTCTTGAAATAAAAGTTAGGGATACATTATTGATTACTTCTTCATCATGACCGAGGCCAATGTAAAATCCTCTGCGTGGGGTGTAGCCTTTAATCAGTAAGTACTCCAATGCTTGAAGAATTCCCTAGAGAATATTAAGTATAGAAATTAAGCCCAGCACAAAAATTATTATTAGTTTGTAATGTAAAGGTTCAAACATGCAAAACATCACTTATCTCACCACTAAGGAGCCCTTATCATCTATTGTCCCTCTGCCATATATAAAGCCATCAATCTCTTTGGCAGAAAATGGTGGCGCTTCCCATCCATCAGACTCTGATGCAGGTACAACATCAATGTGGGCCAGCAGCAGGTATGGCACCAGGTCAGGCTGGGAGCCTTTAACCCAGAAGAGGTGGCTGTAGTTCGCCACCAGTTCATGCTGTACCAATCTTGAAGAGAAAATTGTAGGAAAAGCTATAATAACAACAGAAAAAGTGAAGTTCATGAAAAGTTTACTGAATTGACAAGGCTATCACAAAATAAAACACAAAGAGTTAAACTGTTGACATAGTAAGATTAGCTTCATACAGTTATAATACACTTTGTAGCTCTTAAGGTGAATTCCAAGAAAACACATGATAACTGAGATGGGAAGCAATGTCACACCCCCTATTATTATATTTTTTTACAGGATTTTAGTATGTGTACTTTTAGATCCCAACATTTGTTTAATGAAAATATCAGTGATAAGGCAAAACAAATTTATTTTATTTCAAATAAGATTCAAATTTTGTAAGGGTATGCAAACTTATGAACAGCACTATTACAAAAATGACTCTAAATACAACAGAAGCAGACATTATTAAAGTTATTTATCATAAACCAACACAAACATAAGTGGAATATATCATAAAATTAGTCAGCAAAACAATGTTGTGTTATCTGCAATGTACATTCTATATGTCACAAGCTAAAACAGGGCTGATATTTCATCATAGTTATTTTTTAACTACGAACCTTGGAACCTCTGACGCTCAGTGTAAACTCTGACGACAACTCGTTACACGCTAACCTTATTTCAACTTCCTATAAATGAAAACCAGTCCACACAAGGGGACCTGGTCGTATATGTGCATTAGCATTAGCTGTTTATTGTGTAGAAATAAACAGTTAATGTATGCTAACCCTTCGAGTTAGCTCCAATTACAGTCGTACAGTTACAGCTAAGTCGTCTCCTGTTTGTCTGAAGTGGTTTCAGAAGTGGTTTCAAAGACACATGTGTGACTTTAAAAGGGAATGAATTATATATTTGTTCGGTACTGACAGCTTTACCTTTCCGGATGAACCTGTCGAAGTGCAGCAGTGCGGTGGTGTTGATGTCGGTCTCTGTGTAGGACACCGTGGGGATCTGGATACACTCTGCATGAATGAACACACACACCCTCCGTGACTGTTTATCCTAGTCATTTCTCTCATTTTGTGTACTCCAACGCCACAGCTTGTCAGTACCGAGCTAAAGTACGACGAGCTACCTTTAAAGTTAGCAAAAAGCAGCTCCCTCTGATGCTGGTCTATGGAAAACGAGATGTTACTGGTCTTTTCCCAGTTTGCCAGTTGGAGTCCAGCGTTGACATCCAGTGAGAAGGTCCTGATAGAAGCTATAGTGAATAATACTACGACTGTAATTAAAAAGCTACTAAAAATAATCTTCAGAAACTTCAATATTTTGAGCCTGTGCGCTGAGTCCGTCATTGTAGAAGGTCTGTTGTGACAGTGGAACTCATGCAGGACTGGTTGAGCTGCAGAGTGTGGACCAGCGCCCCCTGCTGGTCACATGGAGGCATAGCACACCTGAATGAAAACAATTTTGTTTGTGCAGGAGACAAATACAGCCCAGTACGATCCCAAGGGGTCAAAAGTCCATGTTTATATAAAAAAAAAAAAAGTAACATTATATTAAGGAAATGATAAAATCACCACAATATCCTTAAGAACATATGAATAAAACAAACCAGAAATTTCTCAAGTAAAATAAGTGAAATTTTAATATTCTGCCTCATCTTATCATTTACACATATGCATCACAACTTACAGATCACAGTGGACATGCAAAGCATTTATTAACAGGTATGATGGTGGTTGAATTTTAAACAGCAAAAGGTTAGGACTAATGTAAAACAAATGTGTATTTGTGTTGTTGGAGTCAGGATGTGGAATGCTCTGACAATGCAAGAGAAGAGAATTGAGTTGCTTTATAGAAATGGGTAATAGGTTGTTGAATGGTTGAGTCTGTTTGTGTAACTGTGCTGTTATGATTATTTTGTTATGCATAACTCAATTACTGCTTTATCAGTTTGTGTTGCGGAAATTCTGTTTTAGTTGTGGAAATTCTAATGTAAGTAGGAGAAGCACAAATAAGCCTCCAGATTCAGTTTCTTTCCTTTTTTCATTTACAGTTGTGTAAGTTGGGTGTGTTTTTATGTTTATGTGTATGTCTTTTGTCTTGTTTTATATAAATGAAAAAAATGTAAAAATTCAAATTTACCTATATATAAATTAATCAATCAGTAATTAGTTGTATTTACAATATCAACAAAAAATAATTGATATCTAAGGAAACAAATTAGGAAAAACTGAAAAAAACATGATATTTACATGAGTGACACCATAGCTGTTTAATTGGAATTATATAATAAACCATAATGTACTACATGGCATCCAGACAACTGGCTTTATAATTAAAATGTATAATGTATTTATAATTAAATAAAATGTATTTATAATTAAATAAAATGTAAATTCTAGAGAAATATATTGTAATAGAAAAATAAACATTTTATTGCACTCAATCTTTTGTAAACATGAAACAAATAAAATACAATATGAGATAGAAATACTTTAGTCAAAGTCTAAAATAAATACTTCATTGAATTGGTCCAAAATAGAATTTCTCATATTTGAGTTCACTGCCACAATAGTCAACAACGGAGAAAAAAAAAAGTTAAATCTAGAAAGGCTGCATGTCTCAGAACAGAAACACCAAATAATTGTTTTTTCTCAATTATGAATATTGAGACCGTCTGGAGCCAAAATCCTAA
>JAPTYR010000029.1:12030963-12048196 GCA_029814505.1 Siphamia roseigaster | reverse complement strand
TGGCATCCAGACAACTGGCTTTATAATTCACCTTTTTTTTTTTTTTTAATGTTAATCTGTTCATGATTCTTCTTTGTGAAAAATGTAATCAATATTTAAGAAAAAAAAATGTCTAATAAAAACTAATTACAATATAGACTTTATATAAATAAGGAATTTGGATAAAAAGTAATGATTAGCCCAGAAGGGCAAATAAATCCTCTACTTCCTCCCAGTCCTTTTCCAAACTGTAAATGAAGACATTATGTGATCGAAGATTATTTTTTCTTTCTTTACATGTTGGAAGTATATTTACATTTTAGTTATGGTACTGAATTAGCTGACATGTAAATATAAACAATATGAAAGATCCTGTAGAATTTGCAGCTACAGTTGTGGCCAAACGTTTTGGCAGTGAAACAAAATCAGCACTTCACATAAATCTGATTCATTTGCAAAATACAGCTTTGTAAACCTGGGAAATACTTGTAATTGTAGTACAATGTAAATCTGAGACACGTGGAGGAAAAAAAATATTAAAGTCAGGGTGCTATGGAAAAAAATCATGATTATTTTGGTCAATATTGAAATCACGATTATGTATAATTTGGAACAACATTTATTTGAATACATTTTAAAAATAAACATAATGTAAATTCTAGAGAAATATATTGTAACAGAAAAATAAACTGTTTATTGCACTCAATCTTTTGTAAACATGAAACAAATAAAATACAATATGAGATAGATATACTTGAGTCAAAGTCTAAAATAAATACTTCATTGAATTGGTCCAAAATTGAATTTCTCATATTTGAGTTCACTGCCACAACAGTCAACAAAGGAGAAAAAAAAAGTTAAATCTAGAAAGGCTGCTTGTCTCAGAACAGAAACACCAAATAATTGTTTTTTCTCAATTATGAATATTGAGACCGTCTGGAGCCAAAATCCTAATCATGATTAAAATTCTATTAGATGAGCAGCTGTATATTAAAGTGAAATAGGAAAGCTTATGAAAACTAAATTTGTGTCACACCGCCAAAATTTTGACCATGACTGTTCAGTTTATGGTTAATAACTGAAAGCACAATTAACACCACAAGCAGAGATATGAGGTAATGTATCCTTTATTCAAGCATAAATATAAAAACAACACAATCATATGCAAGACAATTTGTTGAACAGCTACCATCATAAATTCACATCATGAAATACAAAAATGGCGCATTCCTCTTAATTACACATTTGAAAAAAAAAAAAAAATACTTGGCTCTTTAAATTTTAATTTCAAGGTTCACTTCTGTACAGACACACAAATACAGAGAACAACAATGTGCAGTGTAAAAACGTGTGCTTTAAGAATTCAGGGTATTTGTGGGCTTGTTATAAACTGTAACAACAAATGAGTACTTCACACAACCTGAGCACAAAAATAACCCAAAGTTACTCCCCTTCAGAGAACAGTGGAGCGCCCTGGGTCTCATCCTGAAGCAAAAGACCCTCATCGTCCTCTAACCCCTGGCCTAGGCTGTCCAGAAAGGCCACCAGGGGGCTGAATGAGCTGTCCTCCACATAAATAAAGATCAAGTACAGGACGCAGGCAACGATGAGGAACACAAACATCTGTATGTAGATGGGCACAAGGCGGCGCTCCACCTCTTGTCGCTCCAGGGTTGTGGGACTGACTGGAGTGGTTGGGTATGCATACTGGATGGGTCTACCTGCCGCACCCTTGATGGGTCTCCTACGAGTAGCACTGAAATGGAAGCCACAGACACCCAAATCACAAAAAGAACTAAACGTGCAAGAACCACTCAGTGCAAGAACCACTCAGTTCTTGCTCAACTACTTCCTGCATAGCGGTCCACAGTTTATCACTGGCGCTGTATATAATAACACTTTCCACGACTATACTTACTAGATCCCTGTGGGTGTAGCCTCAGTGTCTGGAAACAAGTCTTTGAAAGTATCTTTGACGGGTTCCTGGAGAAAAAAGTAAGAAAAAAATAAAACTTGAAATCATAAAGGGAACCAGAAAAAACAATGAAATGTTTTTGACGCAGACAGAAGTGTCCCACGGAGACAAAAGCCCAGCAAAGAAAAGGGTAATCATTGGTATAACCAAAACAACATGGCACATACACTACATATAACATGAAAACACAGCCTGTGTTATTAGTATTACATATGATCCATCATTTTCCAATTGTGATATATGGAAGGAGTTACATATAAGCCACTGTGCTCTTGTAGATAATGCACACACCCACACCAGGTGCTGAGAGAAGAAAAAAAAGGAAGTAAATATGAGCCAAAAAGAAGATATTTGTGCCTTCTTTCCCCGTTCAGAGGATAAGGATATGGGAGTGTAGAACGGGGACTGGGTGTTCACGGTGTGCTTGACCAGAATTGGTGTGTCCAGCTGAGAGGAAGGAGATGTAAAAGATTATAGTACACTGAATTTCCACGGTCTGCGTCCCTTTCCGACCCTGGTGAAAGTCTTTAATTCTTTAACCACTTGCAACGTTTGAGCTTAAAGTGTGACTGAGCAATGTAAGCACTACTGACCCTGTTGGACTGTGACCAATGGTCTTGTTCATTGCTCCCATTCAGCTCTCTTTCAATGTCTTGAGACCTCCGAGTCTCCATCTGTTGTTTAGAGCAAGAATGTGCATGATTGAGTGAGCCCAGAACTCATTACTTAGAACAACCAATTAAAATGCAATGACAGGGTCATTTTTTTAAGATGCAGAAAATGGGTTTGAAAACGTAGAATCTTAACTTTCCTCCTCAACCATCTGTGTGATGCTGAAGCTTGGGGAAGAAACTGAAGAGCCAATGGATATAACTGATTCAGATTTTGATGCAACCTGTAATAAAACAAGGTTTTTTTTAACAACAGCACAGCAAGTACTTTTCATTCATGGCTAAACTTTTTTACCAATTTAAAGCAATGACAGTGAAACTTTCCCGAAACTAATGGTGCCACAAGGATGCAAAAAAAAGGTTACTGTGATAACAGGAGCATGGAATGCTGAAAATGTAAATCCACAACAGACCAGCCTACCCCTTCCGCTAATCCTGAGCGCTGATCTACAGATGATGCCTTACTAATGCCAGAGGGAATCTGTGAGCAGTAAGGCCAACTCTGCTCTGATGATTTTAACACATTCCTTGAATTCCATTTACGACTAGGTTCCTTGTGTATCGCAGCACGAGCACGCTGCAAAAAAAAAAAAAAGGAAAAAAAAAAAGAACAAAAAAGATCCAGCTGAGTCAAACCAAGACAAGACAGCAACGTCCTTAGAGAAGTCCGTTTTACACAACCTAGTGACTATCTGAAGTATTTACCAGTCGAGATGATGGCAGAAAGCACTGTGGGTAAACATACGTGCCACACTGAAAAGGCAGCTTTACCTGTAATAAGTGAAAGAAAAATCACAAACCACCTGTAGTCAAAATGAAAATTGTACTTCTGAGTTTTACAGTTGCATTTTTCAACCACTAAGTGGCACTGCAGGGACGACTAACTCCAAAAACTAGTTTCTAGAAAGAAAGCACAAATGAGACCAAGTAAAAAGCACGAGTGTCGATGTAATGTAGAGCCTGTACTTGTAGTCAATTTAAGGTACAAGTCCTTGGTTCATGTTCTCACCTGGCTGCTCTCTTGTTCAGCCTCCTCCTCCTGTTCAACTGTCTGTTTTGTGTCTTCAGTGTCTGTGAAAGACAAACGAAATAGGAAAAATGCTACAGCATAATTACAATACTGACATGAGCAAGAAGAAGTGTCTGTTCACGTCTCTGTACATACCTGACTCTTCAATTTTATCTTCAGCGTTTTCCTCCTCTTCTTCGCTGTCAGAGTACAACACGGCGTCCTCTGCGCCGTTCTGCATATCATGACCGTCAGACTGAAGCAGGGTTCTGAGCTTCTTCTCATACAGCGCCCTAGTGGAAGCTAAAATAAGGATAAAATACTATTCCAAAGAGTTTTACAGGAAAAATTATCACAATTAAAAGACATTACAGATAGATACTGGCACATTTAATAAAAACATATACCTGTGCAAGTAAATATACATAAACAAGGGTTTTCTTGGCAATTATTTTTGACTCCTACTGTATGTTTAGATCAGAAATATGTGGCAATTCTTCAGAATCCACTTGTTGGCATGACTGTTACAACTGCCACTGGCTAATTCATCAACTTCTATTACATATGCATGCGTCCATCCTCTTAACTTTTTGACCCCTGATGCATCTGTAATGAGCATTTTGAATCTCTGATTTATTTTAAATATTCATGAAGATTTGAACCATTTGCTTAAAACAGAGTAGTGAGACCGACTCACTATAAGAATAGATGATTTGTTTTTGTTTTTTATACCATATTCCATGTGATTTGTGTTTTTACTGTTTGCAGAGTTTTGGTGAGCTTCTTTTATGTTTTAACCAAATTTTGGTCATGTAACTGCTTTTTAGAGTTCAACCAGGTGCCAAACTCTTGTTGCTCAATGTGTTCTAGTTCATAATTCAACATCCTCAGTCTCTTACTGATGTACATTCTGAGTGTATTCACGACTTGTGTAAAACCTGTAAAATTAAAAATTTTCTATTTGTCCTTTTCTATTTTTGCACATTGTTTTGACCCTCCAACACACAGCAAAGCAAAACCACTGAACACAGCCCATTTCATTGAAATGTCTCATGGGTTAAAGAGTTTCTGGGGTTTTGTAAGGGTATGATGGCTTTTTCCTTTATCTAAGCTGAGGTTTTTGAGGTTAAGAAATGTCACTGAATCAAATTTCTTAAGATTTTTGTATATTATGCTGAATAATACATTTGACTTGAATAGAAATTTACTCTCTTAACCATAGAAGGTATCGGTTTACTTTTATAGGTTTATTTATCTGTTACCAGGATTATACAAAATGAAATCATAATAAAGTGACCACTACCACCGCTTTCATTTATTATTGGTGTAATTGTTGTCTTTATTTTATTATTCTCTGGCATCGTTTTTATTGTGTTGTTTGTGTAAGGTGGTTCTTATTTTTTAATATACATTTTATGGGTTTAAGGAGGGAGAGTAAACACAATTTTATTGTGCACAGACCTTAAATGTACATAATAGATAAACTTGAAGATGAACACAAGGGGTAAAACATGAGCCTACGTATCTCCAGTAAGTTAAATGAAAATCAGTGCTACTGTTTTAGCTTAATCCTGCTCATACAGTCACGGAAAAAATATTAGACCACCCTTGTTTTCTTCAATTTCTTGTTCATTTTGATTCTTGGTATAACTACATGTATAACAACAAAAATTGCGCATAAATGTTTAATTTCAGAGCTGATATCTATCCATTTTCAATAGCTATAGCATCGTACTGACAAAAACAGTGCTTTTAGGCATTCCATGTTTTCTCTTCTGTCTAATTTAGTCACATGATACACACAGGAGTTAGTTGATTGCATAACCATTTTTTCCTGATGATCTAATATTTTTTTTCCCCCCATCACTGTATACAAACAACCACATAGATGCAAGTGAAAGCACTGAGGTAGACATGAACCAGAAGTGGAATCTCACCGACAATGGGTCCTGCTTTCACCCCATGCTCGAGTAGTGCAGCTTTGAGGTCATCATCAGTCAAAACACTGGGGTCAAGGATCCCAGCCTCCTCTGGGTTCTCCTCTGGATTCTCCTCTGCACCCTCCTCCTAGTCCACACACACACACACACACACACACACACACACACACACACACACTAGTGATTACAACTGAAAATATGGGAAACAACTAGTTCTGTACAGTGAATCCTCTTATGACAAAACAAAACAAAACACAACTTAAGAATTGGTGAGTAAATAAATGTAATAGGAACATCCGAACCCAACCAATATTATTGTATATTCTGCAAATACAACAAATGACATCACAGTATAGTAAAGACACAACTGAGCATTTGTAGTTTGATTGTTTGTTTTGGGGGGGATGTCTCAGTTCTTTTCTCCCAAAGACATTTCAAGATTCTCAAGTAGTTTAATAATGTACATTTTTCCTCTAAACAGTGCAGTTGATTTAATGATGCAAAAATGTTCCTAAATAGTCTAAACACAGAGTTCCCAAACAGACACTTGTTTCCAGATCAGGAATAACTTGTGCAGCTCCTCCTTTTGCTGGCACAACTAAATGACCATGACAGGTGTACCAACCACGTGCAACTTACATGGCAGTCCTCATGTAAATATAAAGCTACACCATTACACACTATACAGCTGCTGTCTCAGTGGTCATGGACCCCAAATGCTTCCAGCAAGCTGAGATGACTGTTGAGCTGCAAGTGACCCAGATTTGCAGCCCACCACCCCTCACCCCCACTTACACAGCTGTTGAACATGCACTAGTTTAAAACATATACAAAAACCAACCATTATTATCTACAGAACTTGCTTATTTTTTACTGAAATTAACTGATAATAATTTCTTATTCCAATTCAAAGTTTCCTCCTTTGTGCAGTCCATGATGTGGTCAAACCTGCAGAAGTTTAAGGAACTCACTACTACATCTTGTCCTGGATCCTCTTCGTCGCTGGAGAAATCCGCAGCGTTTTTCTGATCTATGTGTTTCATGTGTAACTCCACGTAAATCTCCTTTTTGCTCTGGGCAGGTGGCAGCGCGACATTGTGGGCAATTAAATCTGACTTCAGCCTAGATTTGGAGAGCTGAGAAGGGTCCTCCGCGAACACCGGCATAGCACAGGAACACGATGGAAATAAAAGTTAAAGGCGGTGTTTATCTGCTATTAGAGACTGTTTGAAAATTACAAGAAAGTGTATGTGTGTGAGGGGGAAATTAAAATCAAATAAATTAAAAAACAAAAACGAGTCGCGGCTGTTTCCTCGGTGAGACCCCCTCTCTCCGTGGTGTCAGGTACACGCTGGCTGGTCTGGGAACAGCTGCAACTCATCACTTGATTGACAAACATGTAACGCAATATGCTAACTTCACATAGGTTAGCATTAGCAAGGACCGCGTTGACTTAGCTGTTTTATTCAAGCAGTTCTGTTCATTAATACGCATGAAACAAACTGAAAGAACTCGGATATGAGCTTTTATAGTATCTTATATCTTGAGTGTTTATGTTAATTATAGTACTTGCAAGAAGAATGTTATTATCGGTGTGAGGTACACATTGGCTGGTCTGGGAACAGCTGCAACTCAACACTTGATTGACAACGTGAGCTAACTTCACTTAGGTTAGCATTAGCAAGGACAGTGTTTACTTAGCTGTTTTATCAAAGTAGCCCTGTTCATTAATATGCATGAAGCAAACTGAAAATACTTGGGATTTTATTTTTTTTTTGCTAGTATCTTATATCTTGAGTGTTTATATTACTTGCAAAAAGAATGTTATTATTGGTGTGATGTGGGAACAGGTGAAACTCAACACTTGATTGACAAGCATGTAACGCAATAAGCTAACTTCACTTTGGCCACCATTAGCATTAGCAAGGACGGTCTTTACTTAGCTGTTTTTTTAGTAGTTCTGTTCATTAATATGTACAAACAAACTGGAAGTACGTGGATTTGATCTTATATAATATCTTATGTCTTGAGTGTTTATATTATAATTATAGTACTACTTGCAAGATGTATATTATTATTGGTGTGATGTACACACTGGCTGGTCTGGGAACAGCTACAACTCACCACCACCACTTGATTGACAACAATCACATTAGCCACATTAGCTTTCACAAGGTCAGTGTTTACTTAACTTGTTTTGTTTAAGTACTGTTCTTTAATATGTATAAAAACAAACTGGAACCACGTGGATTTGACCTTTTGTAGTCTCTTATATCTTGAGTATTTATATTAATTATTAGGATTTTCAAGATGAATCTTATTGGTTTGTCAAAACAGCCCAATGTGACCAATAAAATAATAACGTAAGTAATGTCAACTATGAAGTGTTGTCTATGTTTTAGTGTGCAAAATATAACATTATATTATGGAAATGTTTACATCTATAAACTTAGTGAAATGTGACTAACATGAACAACCTAAAATGTCTTAAGAAACAAAGTTGTTTTAACAAGATTATGCCTCCATTTCATTACAACTTACAGATCACAATGTGTCTACAAATACATAAAAGATTTACCATTGGGCACAATGTTGTTAAAATTGAACTTCTTTTTTTAGGGCCTTTCAAGTTGGTGGAGCAGGTTTTACACTTTTTTTTGGGAATACATACTTTTTTACTCAAAAAAAAAATTGGAGCTGTCAATAATTATAGGTTATTATGGTAGTATTTTAAACCCATGTGAGATCATATTGGTCTGTATGTGACACCCTTGATTGTTAATATCTTAAATGGATTTTCTCTCATTTTACATATTCATCACATGGGCCAGATTGGATTGGACCCTCTTGGTGGATTTTGGCCAGTGGGCTGTATGTTTGGCATCTCTGGTTTATAGTGTGGAAGGTAAAGAAATAAGCAATAAGCTAAATAAAACAGAACAGAATCTAGAATCTCACTGTTACAGTAACAATGAAAAATTACTTAAGCAGAAATGTTGAAACGAGAACCTTTCAAGTTAATTTGGTTATGAAGCCTATGCAAGTGTAATGTTATTATATTATGTTGTATTATGTTGTATGTTATTATATTCACTAAGTTCACAATTGTTAATCTACATTTCAGACAATTCTGACCTTTTTTGGATGAGTTCAAATAGATCTTCAGTGCAACTACGGACAACACCATAAGAAAACAAAGGTGATTCGTGGTTTTACTGTAGCTGTTTTCTGTCTTACAACAGAGCTGCAATGTAAACTATCAGCTGATGCAGCTTGTGGAAAGCACATTGTAATTTTGACTAATTTCCAGGATAACTGCCTTTTAGTTTGAAGAAGAAAACTTGATGATACCATGATATAGATGTGTGTACTAGATAATGAGGGTTGTCATTTATTCAAGCTTTGTAGATACTCAGCATTTTTTTGCTGGTGGTTTTTGTAGTCACATTTTCAGCTATGTGAGAGAGTTTGGAATACAGATAAAGTCTTTACATTAAAGGGATTTGACGCAAAGTGGCAAAATTGTGGTTGTTTTTAGACAGCCACTTTTGATCTAATATGGCAAAGGTAGATCTGTTTATACACACTGATACTGCCACTGATCAAAAGTAAAGTTTTACCTCAATTCATGAAAATTGTTGGAAAAGGGAAAAATTTTAGATGCACAGGTTAGAAGAAAAAGATGTGGGGGCTTTATTTCCACGACTTTCAGTCCATAATTGCAGCAAAAATACACTGTTACTGCAGATGCTGTTGCAATGGAACAAGACATGAGTTTCACTTCTTGGTTACAGTGCAAATTAATTTCTACCTTTGACTTCCAGATCAGGGGCAGCTGGGGTAAACTGCTTCTGCATTCTCACAGCAGTGTCATCTGTAGCAGTAAGTCCTTTTTGTGTTACCTGTCAACAGAATCAAAGCAATTATATATTTTCCTCCAAAAAGGCATTTAACATCAGGGTCTTATTTGAGAAGTGGATTTGCTACTGGAAGCTTGCTCACTGGAAGTGTTATTTGGTCCTCCAACTGCTCAACCAAACTTCAAACAAAGGGATGTAATCAGGAAAGCCAACCAGAAAAACAGGCGTATTTGTTAACCAGTGTGTTACCATCTACATATTTTGCTCAAACCTAGCAATAAAATAACGGCTTCTCTCCACAACAATTATTCTGCTTCTGTTCACAAGGAAGAAAAAAAACAGTTCATCCTGAAAGAAAAGAAATGATAGAACAGACATTTCCAGATATAAAGTCAGCAGTATTGTGCATTTTTCGTTAGCAGTTTGTGCCTCACTGTGAGGAGCATGAAGTTGTATCAGAATAGCAGATGATTCCCCACTGAGGTTATGCCAGTAAAATGGAACAACTGCATATTTCTAACCCCAAGTGGTATCGATGTAAAGGAGTCTGTCTGCAGTTTGCTTTTCATTTGCCTTTTCCCTTAACTCACGAACACCTGATGAGTAATGTGTATTGGCGTTTGTGGGCAAAAACATCAATGTTGATGGAGGTTTGAAACATACTTGAGGACAAAATTGGTTCTTATAACTATGATAGCTGCAAAAATTGAATAAAACAGCTAAAATGTCTTTGTCATCACCGCATGCAAAATGCTAAATAACAAGACAGCAGGTGTTTACAATGAATGCAGTGAGATTTGGTTTTGAGTCAGACAAATCTGATCACCTGCTGTGCTGTATGTACTCTGGGGAACTTGAACTGTTGCGATTTGGGACTGGATCAACACATTACAATTCAAGGAAAACAACATTTGTTTTCAGAGGGGATTTTCAAACAGCTGAGGGCACTGTACCCGCTACATTGAGATCCAGCCTTACTTACTATCAAGTATGTAAAATAACCATTGCTTTGATCTAAAATATTACCAAAAAAAAATCTATTATTTTGGAGCATGGTGGGTGATGGTGATGAATTTATATGCTAAGTCATTGTCAGGGAGCAGAACCAAGATTTGCAACAGCAGCTCATAGTTTTGATTTTCCTGAAAAACAAATATTTCTGCTGAAATGACACATAGGAGAGCTTAGTGGTATAGAATAGTGCTTCCTAAATTTTTATTTTTGGAGAATCATTTCTGCAACTAATTCACAAACAACCAAATCTAGAAATCAAGAGCTAAATTATGGCATAAAATAACCTTCCTGGCTATGCTTATACTTTTACTTTTACTTTTATGCATTTGGCAGACGCTTTTATCCAAAGCGACTTACAAGTTGAGAACAGCACACAGCTACATAACATTATATTGAGTATATATCAGCAACTTTGATATCATAACTGCTTTATGCATGTGTTAAAACTGCTAACTACTCTACAGATGAAACTAAATACATACAATATTCCTCTTTATGATACTATACTGTATAAAAAGTTGTAATAATTTTGTTTTCAGACACACTCCTATTTTCCTTCCTATTTATACACAGTAGTAATCACCTTTGACCAGGTGCAATGATGATGTACTGAGTCCCACATTCCACTTTTTCTGTCAAGAATAAGTCACTTCGTCACAATCATTTCATGAGAAGAGGTACAAATATTTTATTGCATCTTTGTGGGTGACTACATAGATCTTATGAGTACACTTAAATACTATCAAATAAATAAATACATACATACATATACATACACAATAATAATTTTGATCATAGTTTTGAAGCTAATTTATAAGGTGACCCAAAAAACATCTCCTT
Source organism: Siphamia roseigaster (assembly GCA_029814505.1). NCBI lineage: Eukaryota > Metazoa > Chordata > Actinopteri > Kurtiformes > Apogonidae > Siphamia > Siphamia roseigaster. The sequence continues at coordinate 12,036,908 of JAPTYR010000029.1, read as the reverse complement.
TGCTCCACCTTTGGGTGTTGACCAAGTCTTTTGAAGTGAATGGGACTGTATGGACGACTCCAGACTCAGACATATACATGAGTGCAGAGGGCTAGAACTTCCAGAGTAAATTCCCCAGTTGAAAAAAAAAAGTTTTTAGATGTTCATAGAAGGTGTAGAAAGGTTGACAGCAGCAGAAAAAGTAACCATTTAAAGTCGTTGAGCATCTGGCAAACTCCAAAGTTCCTGACACTAGGTAGTCGGAATCCCAAAGCATCTCCAGCAATGTTTGCCTAAATCCAAAATATTGTGCTGCTTTATGACTGAGAAAGTTATGTTTTTGTCCTCACAACCTTGGAAGTTTGACACAGAAGGGACGATGCTGTAGGCAAAAAGTTTTATATCACTTCATAAGAGCATGGCTCAACTAAAACCCACCAGTACTGAATATAATAAAGGCTATAAATTGTTAAATGCTGGTCATATATTTGGATTCGGGTGGGTAGAAGTATAATTAGCAAATAATAGAAAACCTAATAAAAACGTCTTAGGATTGAACTCATAACTGTCGGCTACTGTTGACTGTCCACTGTGTATCCAATGGCTTTGAACCCTACATGACATGCCTGAAAGAACTCACATAGGAATAGAAAGCCATAAGACACAGTTGTGGCTTCATTTGGGAGACAATAATAATCAGTAACACAGATGCAGTTTCAGAAACCATGCAGTGAGTACTGAAAGCTTGAAATAAGAACAAGAGAGGAGAGAAAAAAATAGAAGCAGGTTGCAGACAGCATTCAGGATTTAAGACTCACATCCGCATGAATAATTAACCAAAGAAACTGGAAGTCTTCATCTGAGGCCCGAGGGAGTAAAATGAAACTGTTTTGTGATGCTTTAGACAGTAAGAATTGTATTTTTCACAGCAAAAACTCACATAAATTGATCCCTTACCCAGTGCTTGAATCACATCAATATCCTCCTAACTATTCAATTCCGCAGGGGTTCGTAGAATAATCTTTGATTAAAAATGCTCTTTTAAAGCAATGTCTGTTGAGGAAAGGTGCAATGTTAATCAAAAGGATTTTGTCTGAATTCAGCACTGGTTATGTAAACTTTTTTTTTTTTCCATATTCTGTAGTGGCCCACTGTTTGACTTCTGCAAGCACAAAGGAGATCATTACTTCAGCATTTTCATTTAATCGCTTGGAAAAGAAAGCTTTGAAGTTTCTGTTAATGACCACAATATTTTTGCACATACAAACAGCATGTTTCCAAGCAGTAACTCCAGTTTCAACAATAAAAGCAGTCAACGTAGATGAATCAAGGATCATTCATTCATGCACAGAAACACTGCCTTAGAGAGTGTTCCTTTAGTATGCTTGATTGATTTAACGTTGAGTTAATTCATACTCCACTAACTCTTAAACTGTCGAACTGGTCAAATTAAAGTGTAGTTTATTCATAGTTGTGTCTATTGATCTGCTCTGAATTATACAATTTACATCAACTTAAACCTCTGAACTGTTCAAAGGTTTTGGGCCATTCCCTACCTCTAGATCTATAGCACTGCAGGCTGATTATGCTCACCCAGATGTCTGCTCAGAAAACAGTAGTCTGTATAAAAACGTGAAAAAAATCTCGTGGACAGAGAGGAAATCAGCTACTATGGAGGACAGAGGAGGCATTTGTTGACATTGTATCAAGTGCAATGCTGAGGTATTTGAGGCACAGAGGGGCCAGGTATTTGTCAGTCAGTGTTTCTTGTGCTTTTACTGTCTCAAACTCAAACAACAAAAGCCCCATTGAGCCTCCGTTTTTTTCCCGAGCCAGCACACAAAGCTTCCTGTACTATGCTACAACGGTCCAGTACTGAGAGAACCACTTCTGGCCATCTTTTATGCACCTCTTTCAAGTTGTTCTGGTAGTGTGGAGGAGGAAAAACTTTATATTCTGGGACTTTCTCTCTTACCTTTCCTGCAGTTCAACTTCTTATTCATTCCTGTAGTTGTTTTTGTCCAAACTTTAACAGAAGTCATCATAACTTTCTTTTGAAAACACAGAACTTGAAACTCAAAGCTCAGAGTTTGATTGCACTGATATTCTAAAAAAAAAAAAAAGTCAGTCTATCCAAATGCAGAAGTGCGCACTGAAATGAATCTCTCCTTAGCTTTACTCAGGATGGATATTCAAGTGACCTCTGACTGCGAGTGCTACCTGCTGATTGAGAAAAGATGTTTAATCAATCAGCCATGTTTCGAAGAAGCCCACTGCCACTGAGTTCCAGGGAGCCTGTGCTCATGCATGTCTCAGCATAAATTAGTAAAGCCTGGTGTCAGACTCTGTCCAGACAAGAAGGTGAATCTCAGCCACAGGGAGGATTAGTTTTAATCCTTAAACATCGTACATGGCCCCTCTCTGCTGGGAGCCAATTCACCAAATCGTCAGTGGCCAGATGCTTTTAATGGCTTTAGATTGTGGCCATGTTTTTCAGTACATATCTCTCTTTTGCATTACATAGAAATTATACCAATAGTTAAAATTCCTCATAGAAACTGTAAACACAGAAGGCCCCTCTTACTGTTACACTACAGAAAATGACCAATATTTGACTTGTTACAATATACAAACAGGTTCTGATGATAACAATTTGGATTGCTACATCATTCTTGATAAGATAAATCCCTGGCATCTGGTTTTCCATCCTTTATCGTTTTTTTCAAGAACACCTAGTTTCACTCACTGGCGGGCTAGACAACCAAAAACACACTAAAATAAAATACTGCATACAACACATTAAAGCCCCAGAGCAGCAGTGAAGCTAATCCCTTTTATCAATGTCAGTCTTAATGAAAACAAACATCTATATTGACCAGCACAAGTCTGAAAAGAATGGTGATTTGCATTTAGTGCCCGATGCATTCTTATGCTATAAATCTGACTCTTACCTCCGTCTCCCTCTCCTGCGTCCCTCCGCTGGAACGAGTATGGCATCCCCTCAGTCTAATACTGTATGGAGAGACAATGGATAGTGGGGGGGAGGAGTTACTATGTGAGCAGGAGGGAGACAGACTGAGTAAAAGCAGAATGAAAGCTTGGAGAGAGAGTGTGAGAGGGAGAAAAGGGGCTCAGAAGGGAGATCACTTGCTCACAATACTCTGAAACCATGAATCTGAAGAAACGTTACATGAATAGCAATTCTAGAAATCCTGCCCACCTCCTACCCTCCACCCCCACTCCATCCCCAGATGCGATGTCAGAGAAAAACAGCAACCAGAAATCCCTCTTCACGTGGGAAATGTAAGGAAAAACAAGAGAATGAGTCCTGGTTTTAAACAAGTCCCTTTCTTTTGGCTTTCCTTGAATGAGTTCTTAAGATTCCAAGTTGGCGGAGTGCCCATGGGCCCTGGATGGAAAGGATAAAAGAGGGGCTGAGGTAGGGGGGCTGACTATTGTGTTTGTTCCCTTCCTTTCAGTCCTGGCACTCTAGTTGATCTTTACAGCCAGTTGCTGAATATTCCAGTCACTTATCCTCCGATTGTAAACAGAAGCTTACATTACCAGCATTTTCATCCGGATTGCTGCTCGTGTTATCTTCCAGCGGTAACACGAAGTTTGTTTTGGTCACCCTGTGCCCACAGTTGACACAGTTTGGATGTAAAGTTTAAAATAGTAACCAGAGACCTAAATAATCACCAGATGGGCGCTGGCCACAAGTGAGCACTGGAAAATCACAGTGTCCAGAGTTTGTTGTCGTGTAGTCTTTGTTTTGGCCTCTTTTCTTTGTCCTGTTAACAGTCCATCAGATGGAGTAGAGGGAGAACGCTGTTTGTCCAGTGAATCTAGGATGAAGACAGCAGGTGCTGTTGCCACATTCGGTCGCCCCCCTAACCCTCCTCTTCTCCATCCGTTTCCTCCACCAATACCCCCCCCCCGGTCTTCTGAGAGCTTTCTACGTGAGGGGGAAGATAGATAGGGAAAATGAGCTACTGTATAATGAAGTCAAAGAAACACAGTCAGAGAAAAGATACAGTTTGTCGAAGCATTAATGAATGACGTCACGTAACCCTGATCAGAATGTCTGATGAAGTGTGTGACAAGGAGTGAAGGCAATCATGTGAAGGGTGTAAACGATTCATGTAACTGCATTTCTTGTCACTCAGTGCTGTGCTTATATAGTCTCAGTGCTGTTTGTGCTGCATCAGTGCCGCAAGAGAAGCCCTATTTTCACTCACAGCCCCACCACCCACCCCACCCCTTCTTCCCTACAAACCCTTTGCTACCCTCTCTCTGTCTCCCTCTTGCTTTCCCTCAAATAGACACACAGGCTCAGTTCATTACTATTCACCAGGTTTCACTAAGACACGCATCATTGCTCTGCTCTCTACAACTGTGTCAGGAGAGGCGAGGGGGAGGAGGACAGGGAGAAGAAGAAGAAGAAGAAGGGAAATGCAAAAGACATCTTATGATAGAAAAGAATAAATCACCATTGTGTTTTCTGTGTTCAGATGTGTGTACAAACATATATTACCAGACAGCTGTATGCATGAGTTGTTCTCTCTCTGGCTTTGACAGCAAATCTTTAAGGGAAGAAAGTGGGTTCAGTCCTCAGTACAGAAATCTGTTATCCTTTGTGAGGTTTGAATTCATCAGTTTCATTTCACTACATCCACTGAGGTCATACACTCTATCACAGCATTCAAATTATTATCTGTGCTGATATACTGACAAAGCATTTCATCCATGAAAACGGGCACAATGCTTAGTTTCTATGCCTGTGCCGACTCAGATGAAGAACACTATGTCACATCCGTTTCAGGAAATCCGTACTTCACTATGATACTAATCCTTTGTTATGCTCCCTTTAATTTAACTCCCAACTCAGCCATTCTGAATAGATTCTAATTATTCCAACAGTTACAGCAAAAACAAAAGGGAAGAGAGACTGTAGTTGCAAAGCTGTTGTTTGATATGGAGGAAGAGACAAAAGACAGTGAATAATATCAACAACAAACATGCATTGTTACATGCATTTTGAGCATTTACTATAGCTTTTTTTGGCTGTAGAGACCAAATAATTCTGAGATTCTGATCTATTCAGCTCCTATATGTATTCAGTGAGGAAGGAATATTCAAGAAGATATAGTCTGTGTTTTCACAGAAAAAATAGGACAGACATTTGCCTTTTAAACCTGGAGCTGGAATGGCAACTGACTTGTTATGTATTGAAGGATTTACTGTAACATGTAAAAAAAAAAAAAGTAAGATCACCCTATAATCTGAACTACCATCAGTGGTACATTTACTGCATTAAAATATAGTAGACAAAACTGATACTGTATTACTCTGCCAAGGAAATCTGTCTGTTTGTTTGTTTGTCTGTCTGTTAGCAAGATAACTCAAAAAGTTATAGGCAGATTCGGCAGAAATTTTCAGGAAATGTTGATACTGGCACAAGGAATAAATGATAAAATTTTGTTGGTGATCAGTGGATATATGTGGTGGGGGGAGACACACATGCGTGTTTCATTCAGTTGGTTTGGACAGACCGCTGTTAGAGGCTGATCTACCTCATTAATATTTACCTCCGCCAAGGAGGTATTGTTTTTGCCGGCGTTTATCTGTTTGTTCGTTTGTCTGTCTGTTTGTTTGTCAGTTTTTTTGTTAGTTTGTATGTTTGTTTGTGTACAAAATGACTCAAAAAGTTATGGACGGATTGCGATTAAATTTTCAGGATAGCTTGGGAATGAAAAGGACCAATTGATTAGATTTTGGTGAAGATCCAGACGAGATCCCGGATTCTGGATCACTTTGAAATTTTCATTAACATTGTGGTCAAGGGAGCATAAAATTTTGTTCTTCAGTATTTTGAATAATTACTAATTACGATCTTTATTAAATTAAAGACACTTATTAAGGGGGTGGTTCCCTATCACATCACCAAGATTGATCCGGATCAGATC
>JAPTYR010000029.1:12019544-12030863 GCA_029814505.1 Siphamia roseigaster | reverse complement strand
AATTAAAGACACTTATTAAGGGGGTGGTTCCCTATCACATCACCAAGATTGATCCGGATCAGATCCAGAATGCAAATATTATCACGGTTTTCTGAAAAATTGGGGTGCCCTTATGTTTTGGCAGAGTGCTTTTCTAGTTTTATTTATTTATTTATTTATTTTGAGCAGGAAAAACACGAACAACAAAAAAACTCCTTGGCGGAGTCTATGCCCTCCAAGTGCTTTTCTGGTTCATTTTGATTCCGATACTTAAGGACTTGTATTTTTTTTTTTTTTATGTATTTGAATCTTTGATCAAAATCACAAACTGGAGATGGTGCCAAGCAAACAGTTGCGTAAGATTACAGCAATAACAATAAAATAATCCAATAAAAACCATCACTAAATGGCAATGGGCAGTTTACAATAATTAGCCAATATAACAGGGCTCTTAGATTCGGATAGCTCCATTCATTTGAAGTACAGAGCGGGCATTGGCTGACAGAAGCCATTATCCTCACAGAGCTCCAGATGTGATCGTCTGCTGAGCTTTTAGGAATCCAAAGTGGGAATTCCTGATTGAAGTCTTTGGGTAAGCGTCAACGCTCCACTGACCTTAAACTTCTATTCAGTTATCATTAAAGCTTTCACTTGGGCTTTGTACTCAGTCCACTAAACTACAAGACTTGTGACATTCTGAAAGCCCAAATGTGGATAGTCCAACTATAACAACAACCTTCTTTTAAGATGTATCTTACACAGATTTCCAGTCCAGTGAAAAACCGTTTGTATATTTGGATGTAAATTTATTTAATCTCAAAAAGTTTTTCATGTTCACATAAAAATATTCGATTCAATTTAACATAAAGGTGAATAGCTTTCCTATAAATTGCTGTACCAGCTTTCACAAGTGGTTATGACTTCACTTCTTCCCCAGCTGCTGGTTTGAAAGCACCCAGCCTCATAGAATATCACTGTCATGCCCTGCAGACATGTCTGTTTGCATACCACATATCCTTGGCTCTATTTTGGGCCTGAGGAGAGGTGTAGGGGGTGCACTGCAGGGCATTTCCATCCAGCACTGCAGGGACCGACTAGAGAAATGTAGATAGGTGACAGATACATTTCCTATTTCTTCACGAGTTTGTGTCTTGTCTCCTTTGACAACATTTCTTATTCAGTTGGTGTATATACAGTTAGTCAGACGTTTACAGCCGCGTAACTGTCACAGGTTCAGTCGGTGCAGTGACACCGGGGCTCGGGGCAGTTGTGGCCCGTTGCGACCCCCCAAGATAGAATAATAACCCAAGATAGCAATGTGTGTTGATTCCAGCACTGAAAATGGGTTCTGAATGTTAACATGTCCACAGGAGGTTCGTTATTCCATCAGGATAGTGCGTACTTGTCACAGCACTGTTGCGTATGTCATTTATAGATATTTTTCATTGTAAACGTTTTATTTGACTTGTAAACAATACCGTAAATTGGATAGGGCAACAAGAGGACTCGTGTTACTTGGGGGGGTATTACTCTTGTCTCATAGGTCAGACAAACAGGTTGGAGAAGAGAGCAGAATATTGAATTAAATATTGGGAACATCAATTTTGCACAATGTAAAGCTGGTAAGATGGCCTTCTAGTAATCCGTGCACATTGAGGGTCGTATATGAATATATTTTTTATTTGTTTCTGCACAGTTGTATATCCTAAGTTAAGTTTCTGTGCAATTCCTGTTTAAGCAGCATTCTACTGTATCTAGCTTTAGCGGTTTCAGCAGAAGGCAAGGTTTCAGTGCTTTGAATGTTCCACTAGCCTAGGCCTAATTCCATGCACTAATGTCACTGCAATATTATTTGATGACCCTGTATTAATAAAATGATTTGTAAAGTTTCCCCATATGGACCCAATGTTGTGGAGTATGGTTTTATTTACAATAATATAAACGACTTCTGTACTTCTGGTCCTTGAGGATTGTCGGCACCCTTAATGTTAAGTCCCTCCTTAAGTGTCACTATGACCACTAGGGGGCCCGTACTCCGCATGTCACCCCGGCCCATGGTGAGCTTCTTACATACACCTTGGCAAATGCATTCAAGATTACTTTTACAATATGAAATTCCAACATTGTAATAGAGAAGATTTAATTTATTCTAATACAGTCTCAGAGTGTCTGAAGGTTTCATTGCTAATATTTGGTGGAATTGTCTTTAAAGGTCCAATGATTCAGAGTTACGGGGATTTAAGGGAATCGAGGGGTATTATATTCATAATTCTGTTTTTATTAGTATCTAATCACCTGAGATATGAATTGTTGTGTTTTTGTTGACATAGAAAGAGGAAATTTCATCTACAAAGTGAGAGTCACCTTTCAGAGATGTTTTCCACCTTGTAGCATACAACAATTTCCTTTACCTAATCTTTTTTTCCTGTTTTATGTCTGTCAGCATCCAGCCTGAAAGGTCTATTATCATCTCCTGCTGTTTTTCAATGGATCAGAGTTATAATCCCTTTAATTAAACAGAATAAATAAAAGGAGTGACTTTAGTGTTTGTCGCAGCCATGATAATAAGCCAGGATAAAGTCAGGATGCAATCTGCAGTTTTGCCACTTGATGTCACTATATAATACACACTGAACCGTTTATTGATTTTTTTTTTTTTTTTAAGGCTGAAGTCATGCAAATGAATGAGGCTTGTCAGCTTCATTCCACTGACTTTTCCAGTTAAGCCAACACATTTCCTGTTGGCTGAAGGTCAGGACTTTGTAATGTTAAACATTTACTTTGTTGGCCTCCAGCCATGTTGTTAGAATTTTGGAGGTTATTTTCGTTGTATCTAAACAGAGGAGGTAAGAGCTTTGTCAGTGTTTAATGTCAATATTTCAAAATAAAATGTTATGCTGATCTTGAAGCAGTTTTTAAGATTATGATGACAGAGAGCTCTCTTTAATGTGTATGAAGATAGTTTTGCGCAAGTTGATGGTTCAGTTGTCTATTTATATTTGTGCGTTAATATTTGTAGACATCCATATTGTATTTTTTGCTGTTAATTTTCTCCTGGGGAATCGTTTTTATAAGATTTCAGTTGATTTCTTTAGATTTTCCCATAATGCCAAGCAACTGGACAACAGGTCTGAAGGGGGGGGATCACTAAAATACAGCCACATATATACCCCAGTTGTCTCCAGATAAGCGCAATGAAACAGTATAATTTTTAGACGGAGAAGCAACAAATGCAAGAGAAAATGTGAAATATTCTGTATCACTATTTCCTAGAGAAAAAGAAAAAGACTTCAACTGTATTAAATCATACATGACAAGTCGTAATACATACATATATCATACCTCCCCTTTTCTTGTGTGCATTTGAATTTTTATTTTGTGCTCTGATTCACATTAAAATATGCACATAATCTTGAAGAAATATATTGGCGTTGGAGGTACAGACATTACATTCTCGTCTTTTGCTCCTCTTTCATGATATACCGCATGTGCTTTGTTGGATAGGTTCACTTGAAATTAAAGCAAGACGGTGCTCAGATAAAGAAGGTACTAGAGGTGAGAGACAAACAAGGAAAGAGAAGAGAGATGAGATTATAATTCCCATCACATTTCCTGGCATGATCTCAGTCCAGTGTTTGAGAGTTGGCTAAATGTCAGCCTATGGAGATGAGACTGAGATGAGCAAGGCAGCACTGCTTTTGTCGCCTTTTATACCAGTTATTGATGTCTTGGCTCTCAGTGTAGCTGCCATCAACAAACTATGTGCCAGACTGGAAAATAGATCCTGTGCATTGAGGGAGAAATTATGATTGACTTGTTGTTATGGAGACATGAATTTGTTGACATTAATATGATGTAGATGTTTGGCTAAATTTCATCTTCCCTTATTGTGAATCATTACATTCTTAGAGTTGTGTGAGGGTTATGGTTAGGTTTATTTCAGTTTAAAATATTCCCTCTGTTGAACTGCATGAATATTGAGTTGTTTAATGTGATCAGTTTTGCATTAGAAATATGAATTGTGAATGAATGCAGTACTTTCACACCATCTAGTGTTGAAATTTCAGACCAAAGGGTATGATTTGCCTCGTATCTCATTTTAAAATGTATGTATAAGCAGTAGAGGTTTGATGTATTAAAAATAAATCTCCATAAATGACAATTAAGATAAGTTACACTTATTTCACTTATGTAGTCAGAGTATATATTTTATTCCTTAATTTGCAGCAACATACTGTACATTTTCATCATCTATATTGTGCATGTTTATTCACACAAAAAAAACCCCATTCTGCGAAGTAAAAGTGCTGTTGATATTTAACATATTTTTGCACAAGATTGAGTTGGTTGATAATTCCCTAAAGAAGTTGTCTTCGGTTGCCACACTTGGAAAAGAGGAAGTGTGGGGGATGATGGATGTTAATGAATTCCTTTTGTAAAAACACTTATATTTCTCTTGTTACTTGAACAGTACCTGTAGTTCAGAGATGTTAGCTAATCAGTTACACTGCTGAGACCTCGGCAGACTTGCATATAATACAGACACTGTCATAGGAAACTGTGTCATATTGTATAACAGCAAAGTGCAGCAAAGAGATTAGACTTTTTTTCTTAATTAGACAGCTAACATGGATATGCATAATACTTCTATATTTAGACATAGATGAACTATTGAACCAGAAAATCAGGTCACTGTAGTAGCAAGATAAGAACACAACAAAAGTCCCATGTTGAAAATAATACTGCAAATTAACCTCATGAACCATTTGTTCCATTGTCAGGCCTATAAATAATTCATAAACCTCCTAATGTTTTTTTTTTTTTTTTTTTTTTTTTTTTTACCTCTGTTGGGTCTTTCAATAAAATATAAAAAACTTCAAAGATTATTACATCCGCTACTTTGCTATTAAGCCTGAATTATTTCCCCAGCCTCGACCTTGCCGGAAGCTCATTTGGCCACAACAAGTTGAGCTTTGCTTTTTCTGTGCAATCATTAAAGGATTTGGGTGTTAAGTCCATTCTTTTATTCATTGCTCTTTGGGTCAAGTAATACAACACATTACTCGTCCATATGTAGCATAGAATACACAATACACATTTAATCCACATCACAATTAATAGCAAGCCTTTAAAATGTCTAAATTATGCATCAGCTTTGAAATGCTCTGGACATGTTCGATTTCTGCGCAAATTTACATCAGTGTTGAAATGGAGTCAAGCTTAAAAATTGGGGTGTCTCGCACTTCCTCGTTCACCCTCCTGATCTTTAGACCCCATCCCACACCCACAGACAACAACTATCATTAAAACTTGATTTGCATTAACCTTAAAGCAGACAGTTACCAAATCTTATACTCGCTATTGTTGAAATAAACATGATTATGTTTCAAAAAGAACATGAAACAAAGGAAGATTGTTCAGTGAAAATCAGGTTTTCTGTCTATTTAGGCATTTAATTATTATGAACCTGTATTATATTGAAACAGAGCAAATTGGAGAAATAGTGCATTTTTCTGCCAAATATATCACGTAAAAACAGTCGTCTACAACCACTGGCATCTGTCAAACTCCATGAGATTTATTGGCAAATCATGACAGTGTCCCCACATTCTGTATAGTGAGTCTGAATATCGAAATGGGTCACATCTGATGCCAGTGAAAAGCTGCATTTTACCTGAATCATTATTTTTTTTTTTTGTCATTACATGTATTGATAGGATTAGTGGTTCAGACATCATTAATCATTTGAGATCAGACCACGTGGAGGGTTAAGTAGTTAACTGTAATAAAACAAGTCAGTCATACAACAGTGTAAATACTTAGTTTTAATGAGCATTATATGCTTTGTTGCTGTATTAATTTCAAGTTATATTCAGATCATGTTTCGTTTTTCTTTTTTACTGTTTTGATTCTGAAAAAGTTCTTCTCAGGAAAATTATTTTAAAAAAATAGCATTTGGGATAAAGACTGTAATCCATGTTACAGGTCTTACTAATATTAGCTCTTTATCAGACAAATGACTATTTTTGGTAATTTCCACAGACATTAAATATGGGGCCAATCCTGTTCCTCAGCGAGGTCCGGAAGCATGTTGGTTTTTATAACACTATACATTGATGCAGAGAGATTTTATTGAAATTTGGACGCTGAAAATAGCGGATATGAGGAACTATATCCCCAAACAGAGTTTTGTGTGAATGTGATAAGTCCAAAAATATTCAGTTTGGAAATCCCATATTTTCCATTTCAATGAATAACATGGAGCCGGAGAGAACTCATTCCATTTTAGATGAGTTACCATTTCTAGATTGCCCACAAGGGGGTGCTCAAAAGTTTAAAATCACTAAACCCACTTTTGTTCATATCTGGAGCTATTTGTCTGATTGACTTCAAATCAAGTGCAAAGGAAAGGTCATGACCTCATGTCATGACATTATTAAGGGTTTGGGGATCTTGTCGTAGCCGTCACTTCCAACGCGTAAGCCTAGTTTTTGGTTTTGTTTTGTTTTAGTTTATGACCTCATAACAGTTTTGGCTTATGTCTACTTTTTGGCAAGTGCTGCTCAGATGTTTTATAGCAAGGTGAGAGAACTGATGATGTTCAGTAACATACAAAGGTTGACATTTTGAATTTCAAATTGCCCTATAAAGGAGTAATGTTTATATTTTAGTGACATCTAAGAGGTCATTATGTAACCATTCCTCTACTACCAATGACCCCTGATGAGGAGTTACCCAGATATGAAATAAAGACAGTCTGTCCATGAGAAGCCTATGAGTCATATTCTGAATCAGACAATTTCTATCAGTAGACCAGGAAGTGTTGCAACACATCAAAGGGTGTTTATCTGGTAGCATTTCAACAGACATTCTTCTTCAGTGCTAATCATTGACATAATTCAAATTAACATATTCTTATAAGAAGGATCTCCACTTCATCCATTAACTCAAGAGGACATCCTCTTCAGTTAAGCAATAAAAAGAGGTGGAAACTAAAAGCTTAAAAAGAAATCTGGAATCTCATCACACTGCAATAAGCATCTGTCAAGCATCCCAGCGTCGGTGTCACAGTTCCTAGTGATAGTGGACTGCAGTCTGTTTTCTTCGACTATCTTAATTGTGCATTCGCAATATAGTCCTGAAATACTGATTAAGATGTTTCTGGATGAGCGGATTGTAACCTTGTTCAAAAGGAATGCCCATCACACACTGACTTACTGGAGCGTTTTCTTCAGCTTTGGACTTTGTATTGCTTTTCTTGGACCTACAATTCTGGACTTGCAATGTCAAACAAAGTCAACACTTAGTCAGATTACCTGGGTGTTCTTCGCCCAACAGTTTTGCTTGTTGATCGGTAGCTCAGTCGGTGGTGTTTTCAAGAGGACGTAAGTATCAAGAAGTTGCATCCAAGGTTGTTCCCGTTCATGCAAAAACAGCCATTTATATATATATTTATTTATTTTTTGGCTTTTGTTTATTTTTTTCTCTCCTATAGGTTGTTCAGTGCTCTGTCTGCTCTATTTGTCTCGGCTCTCATCATCTCTGTTATATTTGCCATCATCCCTCTGTGTAATAATGTGCTCGTGTTGGCTATTGCCATGGCTGTGTCTGGTTTGGCAATGGGTATCATTGACACTATTGCAAACATCCAACTGGTGACAATCTATCAGAAGGACTCAGCTGTTTTCTTACAGGTAAGGATCTTGATAACTAACACCAGCAGTTTCTTTTATACTGACAAGATAACATTCCCATACTGGTTAAAAGCAAATGGATCAGTGTTTTCGCATTGTATGGTCAGCATTTAGAAACATATCGTCAAGTTGGGCCCTAGTAATAAATTATACTTTTTGAAAAATTGCACTATGTGACGTCGCTGCCCTTTGTCTTCAACATTTTGCAGGCTCTTCATTTCTTCATTGGATTCGGAGCCCTGGTGAGCCCACTGATTGCAGATCCTTTCCTCTCTGAGACAGGCTGCGGGAATCACACAGGGAATGGGACTGAGCTCATGCATCATTTCAGGAGCATGCTGAGAAACAGTCCAATTGCAGAGCACAACATAACTCAGAGCAACATGCCCCAGGAGGCATGGGAAGAAGAGTCCATTGTGCACTATGCTTTCTGGATCATGGCACTTATCAATGTAAGAGACTGAACATATGTACGGTAGAAGCGTGAAAGGAGTTTTTTTTTTTTTCCTTTATGTATTCTCTTCTGATATTACTGTGGTTTCAAATCGCAATAATAAAAGAGATTATTCTAATTTGTGCATCCTCAGCTGCCTGTGCCCATTGCAGTCCTGTTCCTGATGTATAGGGAACAGCTGATTCCATGCTGTCCCAATAGTACACCTCGTCTTCTCGACAAAGATGAACTGGCAATGGAGAACCAGCAGGAGCCCGAGGGCTCAAACGTGGAGCAAACAGCACATGAGGCTGGAGGTAAAAAAAAAAAAATAGAAAAATTCATACAGAGCTTCTATTTTAGGATTGTTAATGCATGCCCTTGCCTGGATTTTTAGGCAGGTTGGACAAGAAAAAAAAAAACAAAAAACTGCCATTTAGTGTGCTGCAATCTGTCATTTATGACTTTTTGCTTTGTAACAGGTCATGGGGATATCTTTAGCTGCTGTCAGAATGATAACCTGCGTGGTTTGCCTGTATCCTTCTTTATGATTCATATCCTAGGCGGGATGGTGCTTTTTATGACCGACGGTATTGTGGTACGTAAGGTTGCAGATAAATAATGATGCATATTTCATATGTCTCATTATGCTCCAAATAAAACTTCAAGAATATTTACAAAATCAGTTTCATATAAATAGATTGCCCTCTGCTTTTCAGGGTGCATATGCTGGCTTTGTGTACACCTATGCTGTGACCCCACCTATTGCACTGCCCCATAAGACAGCTGGTTACCTGGCCAGTATCTTCTGGGCAGCAATCACTGTGGGACGTCTGGTATCCATTCCTCTTTCATATCGTTTCCAGCCAGTCAGACTGCTCATGTTCAACCTGGTAAGGCCATTTACACACAACATGCTATCATATTATACGTCATTCATGATTGAACTTCCAATACTCATGTCGTTTTCTCTGTTTGCTTTTACAGGCAGGTGCCATTGTGACTGTGTTGATGCTGCTCATTTTCTACACCAGCAGCATCTTTCTGTTTGTTGGGACTTGTTTATGTGGACTTTTCCTCAGCAGTATCTTCCCCTGTATGCTTGCATATACTGAGGACATCCTTGATTACCAGGGTACAAAAACACAATTATATCAAAATGATAATAACTCAGTAATGGATTCAAAGCCTAGGCAGTAAATAAACAATCCCTTTCTCTCTGCAGGATGTGCAACCTCAGTCTTGGTAACAAGCGCAGGGATGGGGGAGATGGTAATGCAGGTTCTGGTTGGCTCGGTAAGTCTGATATCTCTATTATTATAGACACAAGAAGGCTGCAGATGTAGAGAAAAGGCTTATAATTGCAAAACAAGCCCAGGAGAAATATAGATTCACATTCAGTCATTTAATGTTGTCTGGATTCCAGATTATCCAGACTGAAGGCAGCTACAGTTTCCCGCTGTGTGGAATGATAATCGCCTGCCTTGGCTTTATCCTCTTCATTGGACTCCTACTGTTCCATCGAATGCACAGAAACTACCTCACAGGTACACTTTTAGTCCTAGTCCCTGTACTTTCTCTAGGAATTAGGATTTATAGTTCAGCTGAAGGTTTATCTGTATCCATGTTCTACTCACCACATATTATACTGTTTCCCTACATCTACATAGGAACTAAGAAGAAGTCAGCCATGGTGGAGGAGGCAGCCCCCGAGCAAAATGGATCTCCAAGAACAGAACAGACAGAAGAAAAGGATAATAGCTGAGAGTGGGTACAGTTGTTTTCCTTTTTCATTCTTTGGCTACTGTAAGAGCCAAATTTCACAAGTGTCGTCAAATTAATGGCCTGACATTTGCCTGACAGACCAAAGCCTGTATAATAAACATTGTTCCCAAACTCTACTTTTACTGAGCTGAATGGTAGTGGATTGTATGCCACTGTAAAAGGCAATGTTTGTTTGTTTTTGCTTGTTTGTTGTTTCTTTTTTTTATTTCCATTTTTGAAAATCAGGAACAATGTGTGTATCAACTTGTGCATTACTGGACTGTTTTGTACTTCACATGGTTCTGAGATTTATAATATGAATATGATTTTCAAGGGAAAATTTATCCTGCATTTACCAGCACCTTCGAGCTGTGTATGGACTTTTGAACCTATGAATATGATTTTATTAGGGTGAAATATACCTGTACTATAGAATGTCTGAATGTTGTTTGATTATAATCTTATATTTTCATTTTATATTATAGTTGTATGAGTTTTCTTATACTGGTTATGTAAATGGGAATCTACAAATTGTAAAATATTGCACTATAAACAAAAATGCTATTACAATGGACAATGTAACTTTGATTGAAGCACAATACTGCCACACATAGATGACAAAGACAAAAGTTTGGGTTTGTACATGACATGTTTATCAATTCAGTTCTTTATTTATTTTTTTTGCTTTATGTTAATTGACAACTCAAGAGGACAGCCTCAGGTTTTACATTGTTGAACATCCACTATGGAAGGAAGGGCTATGTATACAGTGTAGATAGCACAACTGTAAAAGAAAACCAAATGTAAAACAGAGTCATCCAGACTTAAGCTTTAAGCCCAGTTGCAACAAGAACAGGAGCTGTCAAAGACCAGACCAGCAGCGCAGTGCTCAAAGTAGGTCTTGCCGCTACTGCAGTTGTAGAACTGGTTCTTGTTTTTGGGGTTGGGGTACATGCCGTTAGTCTTTCCAGCACAAAACCCGCTGTCCATGCCACTGGTGCCAGAGTCACCACCAGAGGAGCCACCACCAGAGGATCCACCACCACTGGATCCACCACCAGAGCTGCCTCCAGCTGTGGTGCTCACTCCTGCGATTGGAGGAAGGGGAGTGGCAGGAGGTGCACAGGCTAAAACAAAAAAATCACAAATTATTGAATGAAACATTGTCTGATAAAACTACATTGCACATTGAGCAAAAATGCTATGATAAAGGCATGGTATGTGATGGGGTTATTTCAAGTCTTACATGCTTGCTCTAGATTGAGGCCCTTCTTCAGAACATTAATCAGGGGGTATTTTCCCTGGTTACAAAAAGTACCCATATAGTCATCCATGTCAATGGTCCACACCATGGCACCTCCAAAGTTGCTCTTTTTCAGCCAGTCAACCTAGAAACAGCCAGAAGATGGCAATATAGAAAACATTTTTATTAGTCCTAAGAAGCAGCAG
>JAPTYR010000029.1:11997402-12010315 GCA_029814505.1 Siphamia roseigaster | reverse complement strand
CCAATCAATCAATCTTTTTATTTTTTTTATTTTGAGCATATAAAATCATCAAATAACCGTACAACATGGTCAAACCAAATTTCTGGCACTCAAAAAGGACTGGGGAGCAGCATAACTTGTAGAATCCCTCCCCCTTTTTACAAACTTCGAATTAAATGCATTCCACTTCATTTGCTCTATTAATAATAAAAACACACTTTTCTCTATATAAATTTACATAAACACAAATAACCCATACACATCATTGACATAAATCATTGACATACCCCTTTTTTAGTCGCCTCAGACACAATCAGATCTGCATTATCACCATTTTTAATATAAAGTATAATATTTCTATTCGCTTTAATTATATACTTATGTATGTTTTCTATAGCTGAACTAAAAATCCAACAAACAAGGTCAGAACCATCACAGTTCAATCTAATTGTTCATAATTGTTGTAGATTAGATTAGATTAGATTAGATTAGATTAGATTAGATTAGATTAGATTAGATTAGATTAGATTAGATCTATATTGATCCTGTGGCCAGAGCCCGCCATGAAATTAAGGTTCCAGTAGCAGCACAACATAAGCAGAGGTGAAAAAGAAAATAAAAACAACAATAACTATAAAAACAGCAATACAAACATGCAATTGCATATTAAAAGTACTCGTAGCAATCAATAATAGAAGTAATAATACAGGTAATAGTAATAATAAATCTGGGATAATTATTATAATTAGCATTAACAACAACAAACATTGCACAACAGAAAGTGCACAGTCCCACTGGTAGAGCATTAGACATTCTGATCAGCCTCATCTTCCTCACATTTCTCCATTCGGGCTTATTATAGCAAGAAGACCACAGGTGTTTACTTATATTAATGATGACTCTGCTGCATTCACGTGTACCATGAAGGGATGACAGTGAGACATTAATAAAACCTGTGGTATTCGAATGGAATCCAGTCATTGTTCGTGTTAGTATTTACACCTCTATTTTTTTTTCCCTGCTGTAATATGTCACGTCAGTATTGTCTTATTGTCAAATAGACCTTTTTTCACAGCAGACATTTTGGCTCATAAAAGCAGGCGAAGCACAGCTGTTGCTGAAAACATTAACTATATTCTGTTCCATTTAGTTGCCCCAGGAGGCCATTCCAGTGAACCAGAATGCACAGTTTCAAGGTCTGAAACTGATATACCTAAATGGGCTGCAGACATTTTTAATGATACCAATTTCATCTGTGTTTTCTGTTTTAACAAGTCAATGTGCCTGCTGTGAAGATGGTTTATAATAGGCCTGCAGTTAATGGGCAATCTATAACAACTGAAATGTGACAATATTTTCACTCGGTTCAGATCAATAATAGTTCATCATAACAGAAAAATATACGTTACATCTAAATTAATGACGGCAATTGTCCTGGTTTTATGTATTGCTCTTTTTGTTTTGTTTGTTTCTTAATGCAAATACTCTTTCTCACAGTAACAACAACAGCAAATCCATCATCAATTCCAGAGCAAAATGAAATCAGGTGAGTGGAAGTAAAATATTAAAAATTTGAGCTGACATATGCCATGCAAAATAAATTGATTGTATTTTTTCTTTTAAATAGTTGGTGGGCAACTCTTCGCTGGATCCTCTTTATTTTACTGTTGAGTTGCTTTGTATTAACGCATATCACTGTGTGGAGGATTAAAACTGCGGGGACAAAACACCTGCAACGACAATCCCAAAGAGAAAACCCAAACATCTATGCATAAACGTCTAGTAGTGCGACTATTTAACCCTTTCATGCATGATGTCACTCAAACTTCACTTCAAACCAGAATATTTGCAACAATTGTTTCCAATTTGCCATTTTTGGTCTGGATATAGTTCTACAGAATCTAAATTACTACATGGATTATCTCATTAATTATGAATATATACTCACTACAGTTACATTTTACAGTTTTCCTAAATCAGTCATATTTAACTTTATGGAGAGAGACTTTTGGAAAAACATATTTATGATTAAAGGCCTACAAACAAAAAAATATATGTATCTCATTCATTGATCAAATTTGACTTAAATCTCTTTTGGGAGAAATGATCTCATTCAATTTTATAGCGATTCAGGCATGAAAGGGTTAAACCCAAAACACATGAATACTGGAGCAATAGAAAAAAAAAAAAGAAATTCTCTCTGGATATTTGATCCACAGCCAATGACTGGAATTAAAGTATGAAATGAACCATGAAGTAAAAGATTGTATCCTTATTCTGAGTGTAAATGATTAAAAAGCTCATTATTTTAGTGCCTGATTCTCGGATAACTTGAGGTCTAAGTTTAAAAAAATCATTTCAGTATGGATGATTAATCGTACATTTCAAGAGCATACTTCAAATATTCAAAAATCTAGTACCTCTGGCTTACATACCTGAATACATGCACAAACCTGAGTGATTTATGCTCTCTGAATTAAATATTTTTTACAACTTAAAATGATTTTGACATTGTGATTTATTCTTGATAAAGTGTAACTGAGACTAATTAAGTAATCATACACCTGATTAAAGGTGATTACTGTATAAATAAGAGTACAAAGAGAAATGTGTCTGAAAACAAAATTATTCTGAGTTTATGGGCAAAAGTGTATGTAGAATGCTGTTTTACAGATAAAATAAAGTGCTGTACTTTGCTGTCATTCCTATCTCAGGGAAGTTAACAGAACTGCCTTTTTTTCAGATTAATTTACTGCCGTACAGGATGTCCTCTGCAGCTGAGATACATAATTTTCTCCCAGATACTTTATTGGTACTTTGACTTGCAGTTTCCATCAGAATATAATTCATTTCTAATGCTCCCCACCTCCCAAAACTATATATTATTATATTCTAAAAGAGGTAGTGATGATAGGCTACACTTTGATATGGTACTGACCAAACTGATTAAATGATTAGATCCTCTATTAAATAAATTGCATCAATATCAGTTCATGTAGCACACATAGATTTTTTTTTTATTATTTTTTTGAACAGTAAGAGGAGATTTCTTTTTAATTTCCCTTGAAAGGGAGGAATTTGATTTAGAGGGGGGAGAATGTTAGATGAGATTCACTTCCACAAAATCTAATTTATTCCAACTTTAATTTCAGCAATGTAACATGTTTTAATTATTTGTCACTATTTTATTGTTAATATTTTTCATTAGTTATACATGTGTGAAGCTGCATCAGAAGCAAACCTTGTGTTAGTTATTTTCACTGGCGGAGCAATATGAGAAATAAAGGATGTGGAATGATATTCTGTGGTTCCTCTTTAGAGACAAAAAACAAAAAAAAAACTAAAAAAAAAAAAAAAAACCCTTTAAAATGAAGTGTGCTGGCCACGTACTGTGACTCATTCACTTAAAACCCCAAACAAGTCCAAACATTAATGCTGCCATATTAACAGTAATTTTCCAAATGATAGTAGATTTGTCTCTTATTCATGTAAAACTTTTTTAGACAGAGAGAAATATGAGTTGGGTGCTAAAACATAACCTTTTCTGAATCTACTGAAAATACAGAGGGACTAAAAAATAAAACTACAGATTTGTAACATAATATGTAAATGATGAATAATAGTTCAAGAACTTGAAATGTATCAGTAGGTAGTAGTACAAAATTTTCTGATATCCAAACAGATTATTAGGATATCTGTTATAAATTAAGGCAACCAAAAATAAAAACAAAAAACAACAGAATTTAAAAAAAAAAATGCTTTGGAATTCTGAGGATGGAAAATAAGTTGCTCCAGTTTACACAGAACAAAGAGAAGACTAAGAGCAAAGCTATATAAAGTAATATAATACATATCACAGAGAATGATTCCAAAGTATTAAAATAATAGTTAATAAAGTCCAGAGACCAAATGGGAAATTGTTTTTGAGGATTATGGTTGGAATATGGTTGTTCATGGTTAATAATTTCTTAATGAATAAATTTGCAAATGCAGTAATTTAGGAAGAAAGTTGATATTTAGATCTGGCTTAGCTAAAATAGAAATACTAATACTAATACTAAATACTAATATAGTTTGTGAAGGTTTCTATTTAGATGCATAGATGAGTTAAATGCTGATGCAGAGAAATGCTGAACCTATGAAACAGAGATGATGAAGGTGTCAAGAATGACAGGCATGAAGGACTGGACAGGTGACGTCACCTTTTCCTGCTGCATGGATGAATTTGTGTAAAGTTACCATCCATGGTAGACGGAAATTAGCTGTAAAAAAATAAAAGCACAGATGGCTCAAAAAAATATAGAGCTAAATTTTCTAAATATCTGCGGAGATATACAAATTACCATATCACACTGTACAGGTACCTGCTTTTGATATCATTCTGAAATCCTTATATCTGTGTCAGTTCGCTGTGTGTTTACATTAACGGGAGGTGTTTGACGCTCATATCCGGTTTTATTCTTTCTAACTTGACCGTCGTATGGAAGTCTGGACTTGGAAGCTTGGCTCTTTAGTAAGTTGCTGCTGGTGCCAACGCCCGGCGAAAACACATAGCTAGCTAACGTTAGCTACAGGAAAGACGACGGGGAATCGGTATGTAATCCAAGCATTGTCTCACGTTGTAGTGTTTAGTTTATGTAAATATAGTATTTCTGATTCAAGATACTTTCCCTACTATGTAAAATTCGGGTAAAGCGAATAACGTTAGTTACTACGGTAGCGCTAGCCGGCCGGTAGCTAAGCAACAAGCTAGTATCCTGTAGTGATTGCAATCTCTGTATTACCTTTCCAATACAACAGGTAAACATATATTCATTTTCGGTAGCAGTATATATTTGTTAAAGTCTGGAGTGACTTTTTATATCATGAGCTATGGAATGATTTAACAAATATTCTCACTTCCGACGATAATTACAGAAGTCCTTAAGCGTTAGCAAGTATGATGTGGTAAATGCTAACATTAGCCTCTAGACAGTGTTGGTAATGGGGTGTGCCACTTCAATATTTACCCCGAATTAAAGTTTTCCTCTTAATCAAAGGTGGTAGTAGCGCTGGAGGATATTGTTAGTAGTGTAAAAGGTTTCACAAGATCTGGTCATAAGGCTCAAAACATTAAATGTCGTAACGGGATTGTGACTTCTCTCGGCAGCTAACGTTACTTCCAGCAGAAACAGAAAGCACAGAGATGCAGACTATCAAATGTGTGGTGGTGGGCGATGGAGCAGTGGGTAAAACCTGCCTATTGATTTCATATACCACCAACAAATTCCCCTCGGAATATGTACCAACAGTAAGTAATAGTGGAATTGCCCTTTTCACCCTGATCTCCGTGTTAACAGACCCTAATACCTGTCATTGTTTTATCACAGGTGTTTGACAACTATGCAGTAACTGTAATGATTGGGGGTGAGCCATACACCCTTGGCTTATTTGATACAGCAGGTAACATCATTTTATTCCTTCATTTTAGTGTTGTTTTACTCCATATACATACACTCATTGATCATTCTTTTTTGTATTAATCTGGAGTGTGATTGCTTTTTAGGTCAGGAGGATTATGACAGGTTAAGACCACTAAGCTACCCACAGACTGACGTCTTCTTAGTCTGTTTCTCAGTTGTTTCACCATCCTCATTTGAGAATGTTAAAGAAAAGGTGAGTGTGACATTTACAAGCAGTAGAATTGTTTACCGGAGTCATTTTATTGCAGTGGGGCAAGGACTTAATGTTTACAGTAGTGCTCAGACTATTGAAAATGGGTGCATTTTCTTAGTAGTTATTATTATTATTATTATTATTATATTTTGTCATGTAAACATTTCTTATATTTTTACAGTCAGTGTTTTGCTGCTACTGGACCCTTAAGTTACTTAGGCCTCTACCCAACAGGTCACTAAAGTTGTATCTAATAATTGGTATCTAATTAGTTTCTTAATAGACTTGAGAAACAAGCTCCACTGAATTAAGTAGTGAAAGATTTAGGAACACAATCCAAATGCATACATGCTCCCCATCGTACTGTTTCTGTCCTGTTGTGTATATTTGAATGGACATGAAATGGCTTCAAATTAGAATAAATTTCTGCAAGTGTAACATATTCAGTATTATAAAAAGCATGACCATAAAACAGGTCAACGTAACACTTAAATAGCGAAGCCTTGTGATACTACATGACATTTCATCATGCATCTTAAAGATGTTTATCTGCCTTTCTATGATGAGTATTTCTGTTTTGTCCTCTGTTTTCCCTCTAGTGGGTTCCAGAAATAACTCACCACTGTCCCAAGACCCCATTCCTGTTGGTAGGCACTCAGATTGACCTGCGAGATGATCCCTCCACAGTGGAAAAGCTAGCCAAGAACAAACAGAAGCCAATCACCCCTGAGACAGCAGAAAAGCTGGCTCGTGACCTCAAGGCAGTCAAGTATGTGGAGTGCTCAGCCCTAACACAGGTAAGATTTGTTAAACAACATGAAGCTGGAATGACATGTGTTTAAATGTTTCCTAACACAGCTGGAAATGCATTGCTTTGTCTTTTGCTAACAGCTTTTAGCTTTAAACTCCATTTAACTCTGTGTTGTGTGCCTGTCTTTCTCCTTTCTTTTCCTGTTTCTGTAGCGGGGACTGAAGAACGTATTTGATGAGGCTATCCTAGCCGCTTTAGAGCCCCCTGAAACTCAGAGAAAGAGAAAATGCTGTTTGTTCTGATGTCTTCTTGCGTCTTACTTTGCCTCTTGATCATCTGCTGCTTACCCATTGTGTAAAAAACAAACAAACAAAAAAATCTGTCACTACAGTAACCACACAATGCTCTTTTAAACTTTGTGCCCATTAACATTTTGCTTCCTTTTGTTCATGTGTGCTTTCTTTTCAACTTGGCCAAATCACATTTAGCCATGCTGCCTAAATTATGAGTGCCAATCTTTCTTTCTGTTAGCACATGTACCACTCTGTGTAGATGGACATGACTACATTTGTATTGGTTTTTAACCAACTAACATTCTGTTATCTCTGTATTTAACTATTGAGCATCACTTGTAACTTATGAAGCATTCATGCGACATTAGGTCTTGGACAGTTAAAACATTTTTTTCCCCCTTATCCTCTGCAGAATCAAAATTTTCCATCACTTTTGTCTTACTCAGACAACATGATGATGAGGAAAGTCTTGTATAATGTAATTTGAATAAAGGAAAATTTTGATTGCCCTGCTCCCATTTCTCCTCAGTGTTCTTCTGCAATTACTTCCCTGTAGGTGTTAATTTGTGTTTGGATCTTCGCTCTATTTTGAATATTAATATTTTGTTTCCACAGAAAGGATTAAAGAATGTGTTTGATGAGGCAATACTGGCTGCCCTGGAGCCTCCTGAACCTAAGAAAAAGCGTAAATGCGTACTTCTCTAAGTTTGGTCCCAGCCCTCTCCACACCCCTCTCTAAATCTAGGTTAACAGTACTGAAGAGTTCTGCTGCAGATGCACATTCCAGCGAGAGTTGAGACATCATGACTGACTCAACCTAAATACATATTCAATGTATGAATGAACATGATTGTACAATTGAGTAACATTTGAGCTGTATGATGATTTTATGCTATTAAAATTGTCTACATGATGTAAACACTGGACAGTTCAGAGACAATAGTGGACCCTGCAGAAGTTTGACCACAGTTTGTTCATCTTTTCACTTATAAGTGCTTTTCTTATGATTAACTGTAACCACTGTTAAGAGAGACAAACTGATATGGATGGATTTGTCAGATGCTGAAGTTGTATTGCCATTTATTTACATTTTTCTGCTTTTCAAGTCACGTTTCCTATAATTTTACCACTGTCTTTATTCAGCCTACCACAGTAAGGTCTGCATCACCAGTAGGGTCAGTAGTGTCCCAAGTCATAACTCATTTTTCCCAACAAACATTTTTAACATTTAAAAGGTTTAAAGACATTTGGATTTTACTTATCTACAGACTTGTTAAAATACAAGAAAAAAGCAGATTAAAGAATTCTGACACTCGTAGACTAGGTTCTGACTTTGTGTTGCCAAAACAAAATACATTTAAGTGACATGTGAGTGTACATCAAAGTTAGTACATTCAGCACATTAAGCCATGTTTTTACATGAATTTGAGTTATGAGTTAAATTCACAGATTTTTTTTTTTTTGAGTATTTGATGCTTTATTATTTTAGAAATTAAGATAATTGAAAATACTACCCAGCAACATATGAGAAAGGAACATAGTTTACAGAAAACTATCCAGTTTGAGCACATGAGTATTTTCCAAACTAATACTATTTGGATTTTTTTCCTTCTTTCTCTATATCCATGCCTGGGTGGTAGGTTTAAATTTAATATGTGAATATAGTGAGAATAACTCCTAACTTATTACTGATTAGTGTGTTAGCAATAATGAGATTAGGAGATGGACTAAACATGATCAGATTAACTGTAGCAATTTGCAGAAAATGCGTTCTTTATTGAGTTGTACTGTATCTTAACTGTGATAAAACATCACATAAAACCAGTATTATGAATAAAGTAAAATTCAAATACAATGTTGTTGACTGATTTGATGGTTACATGAATATATTTGTCCAAACAAGGATAAATAAAAGGTTGTATTATACATGTTAGCTTTACAGCACACATAATAGTAGCAAGAAAATGTAAAACCTATAGTGTGTAACAGGTGTGACATTGTTCTGAGACAGGTTACATATATTAAATCTCACAGATTAGGAGTTACAATAAAAGACCATTATCACCCACTGATTGCTTTACTTAATCCAATCATCATCCCTTCGCCTATTAACTGAATGAAAACAAAAGAAACAATTCTCAAACCCGGTTGCCCAATGAGAGAAAGTGCAAACTCAATTCAAAACCACCAATATCTTAGTGCAAAATTCCTAAAGCGGTTTTGACATCAGTATAGACATTAATCCATTAACATCGGTTGATCCTGTCTGCTAAAAGTCAAATGTTTCTTGTATAATCATTCAATACAAGGTCATGCTTCATTCTTCATCCATGCTTCATATTGTATAGTTTTATGTTTATTGATAATGACAGTGATACACATTCATAACTGGAGATACAGGGACACAGATACAGAAGGCTATGAGGACAAAAACTTGCCATTTCCAGCAAAGGCAGGAAGCTTGGATTTGGTTAATCTCTTGTGCTATGTATCCACTTCTGAACAGATTTCAATACAGCTGTCAGTGACACGTATTCCATACCATCCTGCCCAGAACTGCCCATCCTTCCCTCCATGGATAAAACGGATGAATCTGACTCCTGGACCGTAGTTCTTGAACACATGCGTGATCTGAAACATAAAAATCAGCAGATCTAGTCATCCTCTGTTTTCATCTATACTGCTGCCTTGTGTTCTTTAAATACCTGATTCCACTGCTGGTCATTCCACTGCTCAAAGTAAATAGTCTCAGGAGTAAATTTCTGGACGGTTTTCTTTTTGTTGTTCAGCAGCTCCACAGAGATTGAATACTCACAGCTACAATCCCATCGTGGTGCGTACCTGGGACAAAGCACATATAGAGAGACAAGAATATGCACCTAGGTGACTGGGTCAGGACTCACAGGTTGGATTCAGGAGATCTTATTAGAGATAATTTCAAGGGTATATTTGATAGAAGTAAATGTTTGCATTGTTTTAATGGTTTTGCTTGAGAAAATCTAGTATGAAATAATGGACATTATTTTTGTTTTTTAATCAATTCAACAGCCCACACAGTCAAGACATTAGTGATTAAATGAATGGGCATCATATATACAGTAAAAATGCGATTGGATGTGTGCATAAATTTACTCTTCTCATGACATAGATAAAGCCGGATATGAAATTGGCTGTGATGGATTGTCATTTCCTAAAAGTAGGTCCTTCGCAAAAAAAAAAAAAAAAAAAAAAAAACCTCGGGGAACATTGAATTAGGCCATGCAAATGATTATATGTAAAACTATTGATGTCGTGTGGTTTTTCCAATCTTGGTTTGAAACTAAGCATATAAAAAAAAATCTCGTGTCTGCTTACCAGTCAGATATTTTGATGTGCGGCTGGTAGCGATCCATAAATGATGCGTTGTAACCTTCTGATTCCAAACTAATCAGCTGGGACTTCCTGCACATACTGAAGGTAACAGTAAATGTATCAACTACTGCAGAACATAAATGTAACACATAAAACAGTGACCATATGATCTCTGATGAGCATTCACCCATAAGAAGTCACAAAATTTTTCCGGATCGTCTCATTTGGATGTGGCACCATGAGTCCTTCTATTGCCCATTGGTTACCGCCATTCTCCAGAATATGCCAATCTCTGAATTTATCTGCATTAACAAACAGAATGAATGTGGAATTTATATTTTCTTCATCTTTGCAGTAAACAATGCCTTCCACAGCAGCAAGTATATGTAATTTTTGTAAAATGTTACCTTCAGCTCTTGGATTCTTGACAAGATTCCTCTTCTTTTTGCGCAAGAAGTAAAACACCCTCCAGTCTTTGGGGATTTTGGAAGCATCTAGAAGGTTGTAACCCTCTCGTCTACATCTCTCCCTCCACAAAGATTCACTGTCAGCCACTTCTTTCCATTGCTTGCAGACCAATCGACAGACCCGAACCACTTTATCTGAAGGGAGATTCAGGAATATTTCCTCCAAGACCTCCAGAGGAACGAACAATAACTGGAGGAGAAATGCACAAGATACATTAGGGCCACACCAATAATACTCCATCACAGTAGCAAGATAATGAAACCAAGATTTTTATTGGTCAATTTAACGCTTAAAGACCTAAAACCTGCCTGTGACCAATAGCACCTACTGATCTAAAATGTTTAATAACTTCTGAACTAGTAATCCTGCTGATGCATGGAAATAATTCAAGTCAAATTCAGTTTTTTAGGTTTTCAGCAGCATCACATTCAACGTATGTGGACATTCAGAGGCTCCACAGTGAATGTGGAAACACTGTCATCTTGTGTAATATTGACTCGCAAGTAAAACCCATGTAGTCTGACAAATGACAGTGGTTGTAGATGCTTGTTTTTACATGTAGTCAATAACATATTGTGCTAAATGTCACTATTTCATCAGTTTTCTGTTTTGATATGAGAACCTGAGAATTTATTCTGAGCTTTCATGAGCACCCACAGAACCAGTATAAAATAAATCTGGGAAAACAACAGATTTTCACTTAATAATAGAAAATGCAGAGAATATTATTATGATAGATGGTGAACAATTACTAAATAAATTCAACTGGGGGAAAAAGGTATTTAAGAATTAGGGGATTTCTTCTTATAAAATAATCTATTATCTATTATTATTATAATATATCTAATCATCAGATCAAATATGTCAAATTAAAACCCAAATAGCTGATTATGTCAGTTTACAACTGGAGAATGTGAATGACTCCAAGTTTTCAGGTTGTGAAATAACTAACACACATCAATCACTAGAACTCGACAGTTGC
The DNA here is from genome assembly GCA_029814505.1 of Siphamia roseigaster. NCBI lineage: Eukaryota > Metazoa > Chordata > Actinopteri > Kurtiformes > Apogonidae > Siphamia > Siphamia roseigaster. The sequence continues at coordinate 11,998,836 of JAPTYR010000029.1, read as the reverse complement.
ACAACCCTCATACAGTAATCATTTGGATGTCTTCCAAATTACTTACATCCGCAGTTGAGTTTGTTGCTTCTGGAGCAGAATTAGAGCTCGGAACAGCACCCATCATTTTCTTATTGGTGCTTGGAACCGAGTTGGGCGAAAGACGTCTTTTCATGTACAGATATAAAGCCCAGACCAGTGTCCAAATACAGTCTTATTGGTTACAGACCCATAAATACCTCACATTAACTTCAGTCTATTCCATTGTACTTACGAAGTTTCGAGCTTTAAGTAGTAATTGTGAGTAAAATACATTGTAAGCGCACGCAGTTTTAGTTTCAGTTCTGATTCAGTTTGACACCCGTCTGTTAGTCATACTTATTCCACATAAACAGTTCCTATTTCCGGTATTTAACGGTGCGCTCGGTTTTACCCTCGGTGCAGTCAGTTCGGACACAAGCTACATCGGTGGAGAGTGAGACAGATGCTAAAACTGACCCACAACATATCCAGCAGTTGTGTTCAAACCGGAGGATCCAGTTAAGAGAAGACAGGAAGCAGCAGAGGATTGAGACGACAGCTCAGCTTCTGACTCCGCCCGTCCAGGGTGTATCGGCACACGCCGTGTTATATTAAAAGCTAAACATAATTCGTTATACTTCATGGGAATTAGAGGCCAAATGGTTTTTCGGTTTCACTGAAATTTGGAACCGCGAAAGCTGTACACCACAGGTTCCCTGTTTAAGATGGGTCCAACTGTTCATTGTGAAAAACTGAGTTAACCACACTTTCATTTGTATCCTCTGAAGGACATTAGTTTCACAACCTTGCTTAAAATAACAAACAAAAAAAACGGTTGCATTATGTTGTTTCCAATGAATACAAGTATTTAATATAAAAAAGCAAAAACTTTACTTTCCTGGGCCTCAGAAGGTTCATTCTTTCCATAGTTAATACATATTTTCTGCTTTTTATGAATGTGACGGTGAAACTGGTGGTGACTCTTGTAAGAACGCTTTTCACAAGATAGGAATGATACGTGTAGCTAATTTTTACTATGGTCACTGTTGTTTATGTATGCTTCTTTATTTGAGTTATTATTTATTTATATTTTGCCAGCACAAACATCAAAAGCCACTAAAACAATGGTTAAAGTACTAACTTCTGTGTGTATCATGTGACTAAAAAGAAAACATGGAATGCCTTAAAGTACTGTTTTTCAGTACAATGCCATATTTATGTAAGAACTGAAGTGATTTTCATTATGAGAAAGGAAACTATGGAAAACGATTAGATTTCAGCTCATGAATCAAATTCTTATGAGCTATTCTTGTTATATTTTCCAAACAAATGTACCCTTAATTATACCAGATATTGAAATGAACAAGAAATTGAAGTAATCAGGTGTGATCCAATGTTTTTCCACAACTCTGTGCGTATGATTATATATATATA
>JAPTYR010000029.1:11947569-11961202 GCA_029814505.1 Siphamia roseigaster | reverse complement strand
ATAGCTGATATCCAGTCATTTTACATATAATTTGTAATGAATTTAATATGAGTCTTACCTTATGTACTTTATGAGTCGTTGGGTTAGTTATGCTCTGTAGTATATAAGCTCTGTCCTATTCAACCAACAACTGAACATTTTAGGTAATTACCTCAAAGTGTGGACATATTTACCGACGCCAAGGAGGTTACATTTTTGCCTGCGTTTGTTTGTTTGTGTTTATTTGTTTTTTTGTTTGTTTGTTTGTTTGTTTGTTTGCAAAATAACTCAAAAACTAATGAATGGATTTTGCTGATAATTTCAGGGAATGTTGAGGATGGTCAAAGGAACAAATGGTTCTATTTTTGGTGATGAGCCGAAAATCGACAATGATGTGAATAACTACTGAACTAGTAATGATATCAACATGAATCAATTGCTCGAGGTACATTTTCAAGGAATCAAAATATGGAGACAAAAGAATTGTAGGACTGTCATTTTTGATGGAAATATCAATATGGGGGGAACTGAGCTGCTTGGTGGAGGTCTGTGCTCTCCGAGTTGCTCTCCAATTATTTTTTTATTCCTCGACTATGAAAATGTACCTCTAGCAAGTGGATTCATGTTGATATCGTAATTAATTCCGTAGTTATTCACTAAATTGTCATTTTCGATAATGGTGGTTTTCTTCCAGATCATCAGCAAAAACTGAATCATTTGTTCCTTTGACCATCCTCAACATTCCCTGAAATTATCAGTGAAATCCATTCATTAGTTTTTGAGCTATTTTGCAACCAACCAACCAACCAACCAACCAACCAACCAACCAACCAACCAACCAACCACCAACCCACCAACCAACCAACCAACCCACCCACCAACCAACCAACCACCGTTGGCAAAAACATAACCTCCTTAGCAGAGGTAAATATGTGTCCCTTCTTGCTTTTTCATCAGATTGGAGCTGATTACCGGACCATGTTGGCCGTTGTGTGATTCTCCTCTTCATGATGTCCATTCATTTTCATCAGGAAACAGATGTGGACTGCAGGACAGTCCAGCACACAGACGCTGTGATTATGAAGCTGTATGTTTGGAGCTGGTACAGAACGAGGCCTGGCATTACCCTGTAGAAATAACCACAGGCTTTAAGGAAAAGATATTGACGAGATGGCAGCATATGCCTCTCTAAAAGTCCTGTTTATTCCCTTGCATTGATGGTGTGTTCACACATATGTAATTAGCCATGTTGACACGTATGCAGCCCCAGACTGTCACTAAAGCTGCTTTTATAATTGATTGATAACACTGAGGAACAATTTAAAAAAAAAAAAAAAAATCTGTTGAGTTAGATTCTTATGCTAATTAAAACTAAAATTACCATGTTGATTCCAAAATTGCAGTCAGTTTTTTGTTACACGTCAAGGTTCTCTCCACAGCTTACATAAAATTCCACTGATAGCTGTAGTAAGACTTGTCAACTAGTTATGATTGCAGTCATCTACAGCTGTGTGGCAACTTGTCTGTGGAGTCACAATTAAGACAGTGTGATGAGAGGTGTGTGCAGCTCCCAATAGGTACGATTACAGAATAATTATAGCAAACATATCCTTTGTAAAAAGTGTTAATTAAATAATCATTACAGTCATGCCTGTTTTTTTTTTCTTCATATTTCATTGTATGCATGTAATTCTTGTACAACAAGCACATACCTGTTAAATACAATATTTTTCATATGTTTTAAGAAAACTGGGATCCCATAGTTAAAAAAAACTTGACGTGATAGAGAAAAACTGAGATCAGTTTTGAATTCTGCACCCAAAAATGTGTTAACAACAGCTGTCAGACCTAACTCTACAAAAACTGTGTTCCCCAGTGTAACTGTCTCATGTAACTTGACATGTGAGTTGAACCATGACTCATCCATATACACACAAGAATCTAGCTAAAAGTCCCTTAAAGGCAATATGGATTATTTTTGCTTTGAAATATTTTTATAATGACAAAGAAGTGGTGCACCATGCTGCTATGGTTTGGGATTGAATCACATTATTACCTCCTCTTGTGATTTTGTTCATGCTCTGTAGCAACTGACTGAATTGGATATAAATTTTAAGCACATCTCATCCCTTCTAGATAGTTCTGATGGAGTACATCCTTCTGAACAAACACTATTTCGGTTTAACTCCTTGTGGAAATCTCCAATAAAATTGTGTCTTAGCTGGACTGAGCTCAGGCTGAGTTCATATTTGGAAGGCTTGGCCTCCCTGTTTTATTTTTGTTGTCCATTTTTAGATGTTCTGAGTTGTTTCGTAACGCTTCATATAGCTCAGTATTTGTTCGGCTCTACTGCTTGTCCCATTTTGTATTTCACCAAGGTTAAACAACAGTGCTGGCCGGGCAGAAGAACACCATGTATCTTTTTATTTTTGTTGAGAGAGTGAAAGCAGGGAGAGAGGCTACTTCAACTATTCCTCAGAGGGAAGATGATCTTTTTTTAGAGTATCAAAGGAGCACATCATTTCCACTCTACAAAATATAAAATGTTAGGATGGAGCTGAGGTCGGAAGATACTTCATCTGGCGCCGGATGGAGGAGCCTGCACTGGCTCAGAGTGGATGTTTCACAGACGTTCTCCAGGAAATCCCTTTGACTGGTCTTTGGACTCAGTGGGTGGCCTGACGTTTGGGTAATCAGTGGAAGGCCACATGGGTTCTTCGGATTCATGGCATCCTTCCTGCTTACCCCACTCACTTGCTTTGCTCCATCTCTTCCTATTTCTGTCTCTCTTTTGCTGTCTATCTTGTTGTGTGTTGGTCTTTGATCTCTAAAGGTCCTTGAGAATGAGAAGCCAGCAACAACAGCAGGCTTGGATTCTCTGTGGGCCTGTTTGGATCCAAGCCCATCATGCCCTTTTCTATCTGATGGACAGCTCCAGGCATGGCAGTGCCTGTACAACCCTGCTGCATTAGCCCGTCATCTGATTAAACCCGCTCTCATTGTTGAAGGCAGAACTAGAACTAGGGCTATCATTGACCTTGTTACCAGACAGTAGGGACAACTTAAATATGCAAGCATGCATTTTTTTTTTTTGTATCTATACATTCTTTAGTGTCTTCGGTAAATTAAGATGCTGTTAAGCTGATTGCTGCAGTTCTTCACTTTTTAGGTTTTAGATTTAACCACATGCTGCCCGTCTTATATTTTTATTTTTAGCTCGTTTTGCTGGCGGTGTTAAAGCAGTTATAAAAGTTGCAAATGAGAAAACTGAGCATTTGGCAGGTTGACATGACTGTGGATACACAGCTGACTGAGCTGTCATTTTCTCTCATATAAAACCTGGATATTTTATACTGAAGCAAGGGTGAATAACTACTGAGATGTTGGCTGAGATCTGAGATGTTTACAGTCTGTGTCAAGTATTACATGTTTAATCAAGTCTTTTGAAGAATCTGACATGAATTGTGCTTCTAGAAATGACACAGCATATTAATTATATCATATTATTTATAGTGTATGAACATTTTCAAGTAATTCTCTACAGCTACTAGATCAGTGGTTCCCAACCTTTTTTGGCTTATGACCTTTTTAACATTACAAATTTCTGGTGACCCCAGATATTCCAAACAGAAATATTTTTCTCTTGGAGATATCCTAGCAGGGCCAGATGGCCAAAGCAATCTTTCAATTTTCTGTTTGGTCTGGTTTTCTGACTGCGACTGTGTCCAGGCAGCTTGAAGCATAGTAGCTAATGCACATGGTCTCATGACCGCGTCAATCAAGATATGTCCTCTCCTGCATTTTATTGGAACTAGATTTCTGTCAGAAAAATGTGTGGTGTTTTTATTATCATGAAAAATATATTGAATCTTTGGAAAAAAAAATTATTCACATTATTTATTTTTATCAATTACTAGAAATTTCAGGTGACCTCATTTGAATTTCAGGTGACTCCACATGGGGTTGCAAAACACTGACCTAGATGCTTACAATACAGATTATTGGATTGTTGTTAACTATAGAATTACAGTAGCCTCTGTTCACATAAGAGTTTTCATAAGTTCATTGTTTTCGTTTCATCAAAGCTCAGTGTGTAATGTGGCAGGGTTCAGATGTGTTTTTGATCAGATGTCCTTGAGCCCTCGGTTCTTCTGGGCAGTATGTGAAGTCTCTTCTCTCTTTAAGATGTTTACACATCAATAAGACTGGCTGAATTTGAAATATCAAGTTGACAAGGACATAATGATCCATCCCTCAGGTCCCAGATCAGGACTGAGTGAGTTCTTAAAACATAAGATAGGATAGAAAGGGTAAAGTTGCAGAGTTGCTCTCAGTTGGTTTGTCTTTAACATTGTTTGAAGTGATAGGCCTTTTATTCTGTTACTTCAAAATGATACTCTGTTTTTTGTTTTTGTTTTTTTTTTTTTCTTCTTCAAATTATATGTCGACCAGAAATGACAGAAATCACCTTGTACTCTTTTTCCGTTTTGGCTTCAGTCACCTGCATTTCCAAAAGTTGACTTCACTTCTGGAGTTTCTCCAAATACTGCTGCAATATGATTTTTACAATAAGTTTATATCCAATAAAAGTTTTTGCTGTGAAAAATGAATTATACTAAACTTTGAAGAAAGTGGACACTGAAATGATGACTGACAGCAGAGTGAGGTGCTTATTTTCTTGCTTAGCTTTGGTTACATTGTGGAATATTCTATCCTCTGTGAGTGATCTGTGCAACTTTTTACAAAAATATCTATGGCAGACTTAGTTTATGGAATTAATTATGAGCGACTCAGTGACAGGTACTACAAACTGGAGACACAGCGGTGTACGGATTCTGCCGCTCTTCCCCGCTGTATAGCAAATACAAGATAAGAAAGAATGAAACTGCACGAAAGAGAAATATAAACCCTTTGAGTAATTTTAACAATTTATTGTTAAAAATTACTGCATAATTTTTGTGTTAAATATTTTGTCCAGTATTTGTAGATATGCAGTTTATTTAATCCTCTGTATTTCATAGCTCGTAAAGCACTGAACCTTAAACATATTGGAATGAATGTACAGTGCAGATAGGAAATGTGTCTGACACAGCACTCTGACTCTGGACTTTAGTGCTTTCACTGACCAATTGAAGCAATTGAGTTTGAGCCATCTTCATCTTTTTATCATCATTCCTTACGTTCCGAGTGAGTTTGTCTTTAGCACAACTGAAAATGCTGCCTCCAGTGGATTGAAATACTTTTTATAAGTAAGCGTGGGGGATGGCTTTTTGGATGTTCGGTGAAAGACTCAGCATTTGCTCTCCAGCTTTGGCCTAAAAGGTTGAGGTGTCAACACGGTGTATTTCCAGAGTCCCTGCTCTTTCCTCTTCCCTCAATACTCGTAGTCTGTCCTTTAGCAGAACCTTGAAGCACTATTGAAATTCTGCACTGCCTTTTGAAATCTCTGTTGATGAGGCAACATGGACCCTCAGTGGCTCCCTTGCTCTCCCACGGCAGGATATTTTTCAAAGTCATGTGTTTATATACCATAGTACAAAGGAGTCAAAGTGCTTTGACAGTATCTAACAATGAAAATGCTCCTCTGGTCTGGAAGCATGAATGCATCAGCTTAGCCATGTTATCCCCTGATACATGTTCACATCCTCAGTAGGACAGGCCGGTAACTGTCTTTGCATTATGTGCTGGGACTCTAGGGTTATATTATTGTAGAATAAATTAGAGCTAATGATGCGTGACGCTCTAAAATAAAACATTGCAAATGTAAATTTAAAACCGTAACTTAAGCTGAAATATATATGGCAAACCCTGTGTTTGAAGAGTTTTTATCTTAACAGAAACACGGCAAAACAGAGAAGAAAAAATACACACAACTGAGGCAGCAATATTTATGTATTTGAGTATTTGTGTTTCAGCTTGTCCAAAAAGAGACTGATACACTTGAGAAATACTATATGTGTAAGTGGAGATAAGGGTATATTTAGTAAATGTAAAAATGATTCTGTGAATGATACCAAGCTGCATAAAATGAATTAAATGTAACATACAACATATAGGACAAAATACAGGAAGATACAATGCAAATATATTGTTAAAATGTGGCCATAAATTGATTTTTAATTTTTTTTCTCCTGAAGGTAATTATATTCAAGTACTAAAACAACCCTTTAAGGTGGTAGGCTAAATAAATCCTTAGGATGTGGCAGTTCTGTATTCCATGTATCATTTTTGTATGTTACTGCTTTTAGGCAGTGCTTAGGTGTGATTCAGATTTACTTGCCTCATTTTTTTTTTTTTGCCTTTTTGATACAGTTATATTCAAATTAGAGGGTGGTTTCTTTGCTGGCTGACAGAGTTGTGATTGATGTTTATGTTTCTGTTTACTTGTGATGACTTTTGTGGTGCTTTATGCGTATCTCCAGACGGGAAAAATAATCTTCAAATGCAAATCAGATTTTGTTTTAAGTTTACATCTTTGCTGCTATCTTGAGAGATGATCATGCTTTACTATAAAGGCAGCCCAACACACATCTTCATTGAATGTCAGATGATAAAACATTAATCTATTCAAGCAGTGTTTTATTTCCATTTATTCTTGTCCACCCACACATTACAGCAATTAAAGAGAGAAAGCATCCTCCTGAGTATTTCTTGACCGAAAAACAATCTCAGTTTCGGTGATGTCTGATGATAAAGGGTTTTTGTGTGGACACAACTCTATTTCTGTGTCCAGTCACTCCTGTGACCTTTAAGAGGACTGTCTCAGTATTGAGTTTCCAAGTATCGTGTGTAGTATGTGAATTGATCATTAGAGGAAGAGATGTATTCCAGTAAGACTTTTCACTCAGTGTGTGTGTTAAACTGGACCTCTATTGCCATTCATGTAATGTTGAGGTTAGGTCAATATTATGTTAGCACTGCCACTGCATTTTCCAGAGCCCATGAATAATGTAAAAGTTAGATAGCCCTTCATATAAATACATCATATTATCACTCTATATTCTTGGTCAATGTAAGACAGTTCCACATTTTCCTTTCATAGATTTGATTAAATATATTGCATGCTATCACCAAATGGTGGCATAAAGTTGTTGCCACAAGAGATAGACCCCTTTCAGTGGAGAGAGAGACCTTATTGTGACCTTGTTGGAGACAATCAATGGCCTTTATCTACCCCAATGCATAATAAATCCTACCCAAGGGTTGGTCCACACATCCCTGTAATGTATTGACCTGCACTGCTAACATTTATCAACTGGACTTGCTGGCTAAATAATTTAGCTTTTGAGCCTAGACCATACTTAGTCAGTGGCGCCCAGACCAACTTTGGTGTGCCAAGTTAGATTGATGTGCTGCACAAAAAAATAACGAATAAGGAGAATACAGCTTTATTAACCCCATCAGGCAGAGTCGAGCTATTTGAGTTTATTTGATACACATGTAGAGAAAAACACACTCCGAAATATAGTAATAAGCATGAACACACTTGCTGTATTTTATCAGAAAGGTCAAATTTCAAGGTTAGGTATTGTTCGTGTCTCAACTTTGCCATACCTGTTAAGACCTGTGCAGCTGTAGCCTTGGAATCTCTAACCAGGCTGTACCCAGAATCAAACATTTGATCTGTTGACTTTTGATTGGCCTTTCTTATCTCAAAACCAAACTTCTACCTCATAGACAGACACGATATATCCCCCTCTGCTTGGAGATAAGGGAACCTGCCTCTCAGACGGGGGTTTCTCCAATATTAAACTGATTTTCTAAACTGTGCATTTATGTTTGTCCAGCTCAGTTTTTTTTCCGTGTATTGCCATAGGCCCTACAGACATAGCCTCTTGAATCAACACAAGAGCTTAAACCACTGTTGTCGGCAGAGGAAAATTGCTCTCATTTACAAAAGCAAATTATAGATTTTTTGGGGGAAAGAATTTCTCTGACAGGTTTAAAACCCAAAAGCACGCCTTTGTTCTCATATCAGAGTAAGCGAATTAAAAAAAAAATGTTATTTTTTCGTCTGACATATTTAGAAATGGTGCATTTGTATTGATGTTGTGAGTTGCCCTAAAGTACTGTCATTAGACATACCTTCAACTAAGGAAGAAAGAGCATCACATCCGCCAACAATGATAAATCAAAACTTTGAGACAGAAGTAAAAGAACTTGCAATTTTAAATTTATTTTTTCCTATTCCCACTCTTCACATTTGCTCAATCTCAGCTTCTTCTCGGATATTTGCACTATGTATTAATAAGAAATTGATGTTGCTGATGAGTTTTAGTAAAGCAACACTAGATTACCATACTCAGCATGAATATTAAACAAGAATTAGGGACGTGCCCAGGCTCCAGCTGAACCTTGATCCAAAATCTCCAACAGACCAAATCACACTTCCCAAGATGAAAGGGGAAATTGTTCTGATAGGCTGATCAAAGGGGTGTATCACTGTACTATAAAGGAACACCTGCAAACCTAATGGAGAATTCTGGTGTAGCAGTAAGGGCACAATACATAATGTACTTGTACATAATGTTTATGTAAACATCTGCTTGGGGCTGTTCTCATTTATTTATTTGATGTATTTTGCTCTCCCTGCTGATGCGGCTTATGATGTGCTGATCTTAATGGCCAAGTCTATGGTTGTAAATTCTGGTTTCCTGGTGTCCAGCAACAAATGCTTGTTAGATTAAAAATACTGTTTATATACATGAGATCAGATGCCATCCACACTGTGACAATTCTTTTAAAATAGTTTCAGTTTTGCAAAGACACCTAATCATTTGCACTTATTTATTAATTTGACACTGGAAGTTTGATCATTGTGTAGGTACTCATTTTCCCAGGTCACCATTCTTCTTGGTAGTTCTTCTCAGATCTGAGAAGAACTACCAAGAAGATGTTTGGGTGATGCATATGTTCATGGTAAAATCATTTTTATCTGGAAGCTGCACAGAAAAAAAATCTGGTAAAAGAAAACACAGGACTAAAATTCTTTACCATATTCAAACTGAGAGAAATGTGAAATAATCATTCATATAGCTAAAGGCCTATATTTACTGAGGCTCCTTCCTTGGTCTTGTATCATGAATTGCAGCCTTTCCTAATTTTTTCTCTCTGTCCATATCATTTCTGTTGTCCTGTTTCCCAAGATTGCATTACTATGTATAAGCCAATAATCACAAGTATGCTGATGGAAGCTTAAGATATCAGACTGTGGCAAAAGGTAATGTCAGCACAAGATTGAAAAAAAAAAAAAAAAGACAGAAAACTGTGACATTTCAATACACATCATCTTTGTAGTGTGCAATAAGGCATCAAAGAGAGGATGTATATTGTCACTGCATAATGAACTACATTGTGCTTCTTCTAGTGAACCCCCAAACCTGTTAGCACAACATGCTATCTGCTGCTAGTGTGCTGACATGATGGCTTTTCCAGTGAGTGAGCAGGGCTGCCAATAGTGTCTGGGCTGGAATGAGCTCATGGTGTAGAAAGTAGAGGAGTATGAGGCTCTATGCCACTTTATAAATACCCCTGTCACGCTTATATCAAATCAGCCCTGCACAATAAAGGGCTGGTCCGTGTTCGGGCTGTTTTTTCTCGGATCTCTTCAGAGGTCCAGGGGGTCTGGAAAGGTCAGCGTTATGCTCAATAGCACATTCATATGAATAGGATTGTGCATTGATGTTTATCGTGATGGGTGTCGCAGATAAAACGTATAATTAGAATTAATTATCCGCTGGGTTATGGGACAAGGCTGCGCAATCACCGCATCCAACCACTGCTACATTTATCTTACTCCACATGGCTGTGTATGCAGAATGAATGAATGATTTAGACATTAGCCAAACAAGCATTATTACCATATATTGGATTTAACATGCCTTAACTGAAACCATTTTTTCTGTTTCTCTCCTTCAGACAGATAGTAGGACACTGCTGGAAGATTCAAACTGATATGACAGCCTGCATTAGAGGTTTAGATGCTTTGATTTTTAAAAAAAAATATATAATTTTCTTTGAATGGCTGTTTTAAGGCATCCACCTGCCGAAAGGTCTTGGTGTTAGCGGTGATTATGCACATGCACAAAATATTTTTTTCCCCTAATTCTGAAAAACACAATATTCATAATAAGCTGTTTACATGGCTAATGAGCATGAATACTCCACTAATATTTCTGTTTAAATGCTGATGTGCATATCCCATTAAAACCAGTGTTTTTTTCCTACTTGTAGCACAAATTCCACTGTGTGAAATAGGAGCATTTTTTTTCCAATATTTGTTCATATCCATAAACCCATTGATATCTACTATCAGAAGATTTAACAGTGGGTGTGCCTCTGCTTCTGACCAGAAGTGTTGATTTTTCTGTGGAGCTTCCATCCATCCTAGTGAGGATCTTTGTCCTTACTCATTCATTCATTCATTCATTCATTCATTCATTCATTCATTCATTCATTCATTCATTCATTCATTTTATGAATGTGCGATAAACATGTCCAAGTAATGGTCATAAAACTGGAATAATAACGGCATATCCCATGTGTCCTAATCAGAAAATGCCCCATTTGGAAAAAGGCCTAAATCATAATATCACAACAAATTGCAGTATTTACATGACACCTGTCAAATTCAGAATATTGTTGCATTCAGAACAAGAGTGGAATAATAGCGCTTATATAAACATAGCCATTGTTATGTTCTGATTAGGTTCGTAGTTGCTTGAAGAAGCTTTGCCTCCCGAGAGGCTACAGTATTGGGGAACCCCTGATTTAAAAGGCAAATATACCTGCCTGATGCCAGCGCTGCCTGGGCCGATGATGATGAAGTTTCCAGGGAGGGGATGATAATCCTGACACTGCATCCTCCTAAGTCAGTGAGCCATGCAGTATAGATATGGATGTGTCGCTGGCAGATTGGGAGGTAGATTTCCCATCTACACCTCCTGTGGTGGCTGGTGCCTCGGGGGAACCGCTATGTAAATAATGAATGCCTGTGGGTGTGAAACATGCCCAGATAACCTTCAAGACAGGCGCGGATCAGTGCCTTCACATTAGCTGATAGGATTAAGGTTAAAATCTACAGAAACCTCTCCATAACAAAACACAGATCTAGCTTCAGCGAATAGCAGGTTACATGGGTACATAGTGTTCAGCTGATAAGGACAGGAAGAGGTAATCATGGGAGTCGGGTAATAGTTCACCAATCTGATGATAGAAATGACAGTGCCTTTTATTCAGCTAAAAACCAAAATGAACAGCTATATCATTTCACTGAGCTAAGTTTAAACTTCAGTTGTTTGATAAAATGTAAAAAGCTAAGTCAATAATTCACAAAATACAACTAGAAGCAGAATGACCTGTTTATTCAGATGATTGTTTCTGTCAAACAACAATCAAACAGCTTTGGAAAGATATGAAATAAAGATGCGGCATCAGTATTCATTTATAGCAAACACGTTTGTGAGATTACCATGTTTCTAAGCACTGTAGAGAAATTCATTGAGCATATGTTGGCATCCATAAGAGAGGAAAATGCTAGGGAACCAAACTACTTCTCTCTGTAGTCCCATCTGTCTGAGGGGGACTTTGTGCACCCAACAGCGGCCTGCGAGTTTCTCTTTTTCACAAGTAACCCCTTGCTGTGCAGGAAAAGATGTCCCTTCGTTCTTTCATCTTCGTCAAGATGGATGTCCTCTTAGCAATCTCTTCAGGTATGGCAAAGTCATAGGTTTGGAGGATTTAGAAAACAGAAATGAAAGAAAAGTGGATGTATACATCTGAGGGAATATAATCCACCGTGAATGTCCCTCTAGTTTTGATAAGGCAGTCACGCTCAGCTCTGATGAATGATTTAAAGTTGTTAGATGGAAATTGGTGTCCTTGTGTCATGCTATTTGGCTCTGTAAGAGAATTACACCTGAAGTAATAACTCATTAAAACAGGAATAATTAGCATAAAACAGCTGTAATACAATGACCTCTATTCATCAATGATATTGGGACCTGCATGTTTTAGAATGTGTATCTATTTGTCTCTCTCGCTATTTGACTGTATGTATGTCTGTTCAGCACTCGTAAGTACTATACTTTTCACAACAGAGTACATTGCGTTGCATGTGGAAATAGACTGGCACTGCCTGAAGTTCAGTAGCTGACAATGTCCATCTGTCTTTGATTCTTATCCCCCAGCTGCATGTTTATGGTCTAAGCTGGAATGAGGAAATAGAGGGTGTGTGAAAAAAGAGAGCGCAAGAGAGAAATGAGGGGTTTGGGCATGATTGTTAAGCTGAGCTCCAGGCTGGTCCTGAAGGACAGTTAAACTTGCAGTCCAAACTACACTCAATGAGGGGGTGGATGTTAATCCCCCATCCCCAGGCAGGTGTATCACAAAGGCTAAACATATACATAGGAAGTCTGACCAGGGGAGAAAGTTGGGATAATTGAAGTCTGCTAAGAAATGAACATGTGCACCCTTAGGGTGAGTCAGTTTACTTTGTGGTATTACTTCTTAATGTTATCAAGGTAAAAGAGATGGAGGTTTCATTGCCCAACCTTTTTAACATTGTTTATTGCTACCCAGCTTGGGAATTTAAGAGAATGGACAGACTAGGTCTGCTGCCTGTTTTATACTTTTACAAATCTGTTTCCGTCATGAATCAGTAGTAGCTGTGGTTCATGCCACAGGCACAACCTGTTATCTACTAAATCAAAATACATTTTCAGTTTAATATTTGTCAGAGTCCTTTGATCAACACGATTGACTTCAATGTCTGTTGATAAAAATGCTTGGCAACAAAGCAAGCTTCTGCTGACCCAGGAAGAGTGAGGATGGGTGATCATTTTCTGTTCCACGAGCCTTAATCATTCATGACACCGCCCGTTGTCTCTACAAGGTGTCTTTGTCTTTGACTGTCCTGATTCCCCTCAGCGGCAAAACAGCCAAAGTCAAATTGAATCCAGAAAGGAGGATTTTAAACGGAAAGATAAGGGGGCAGATATGCCTTAATCATCATTTGCTCTTGATTAGAAAATCAATGGCCTTTGATGCCAGAGTGCATGTCTGCCTTTGGAGTTAAGAGTGTGACAATGACAATGTGGACTGGAAAATTGGCCTTTTAAACAGCTGCTATCTCTTTGTTGTTTGGAGCCCCCATTCTTTAATGCAGTGAAAAGTCTCCTCTATCACATAATGTCTGCCTGTCAAAGAAATTACTTTTTTCTCTCGCTCCTATGTGAAACTTTGTTAAAGAAATCCTTCGAAGCTTAGAAAGCACAGGGAATTTCTTAGTTTGTAAAGCTGACTTTCACAGTATTTTCTGATTTATGTAACAGATGTGAAATAAAGTTGTCACTCAGTACTCTGTGGCAGTTTTGAGATATGCCAAAGAGAAAAAAATCTTTGATGCCTTCCCAGGTTTACCTGTCAAAAATGTTTAAAGGCTGCATATCCCAAGTTATAGTAAGGATACACTGTTACAGTCTAAAAAAAAATCATCTTTGCACCTATGAACCATATAACATTTTTTGCTCTGTGTTGATATGAAATATATACAGTACCTCAAGAGTTAACTCACTATTGCTGTATTTTGCAATACACCTCCTGGCATATAAAGTAGCAAGGTTTTGCTTACTTACCTTTAAAGACTTCTTGAAAA
>JAPTYR010000029.1:11920846-11933532 GCA_029814505.1 Siphamia roseigaster | reverse complement strand
GACTGGTGCTGGACTTGAACCCACGACCTTCTTGCTGTGAGGCACGAGTGCTAACCACTGCACCACCGTGCTGCCCGCAGTTAAAATGTCATTCATTAATTTATGAAGCTTAGAGTATGGTTATATCTTTATTATTTCTTCACTGTTACTCACACCATATTCAGCACCTGTTTGCTTGTGTATATGTGGTGTATTTGCTATTATAACAGAACCATCTGTTTAAGTTTATTGTCCCCAAAGGGAAATATATCTTAGCAGGTGAAACTTAGAAGGCACAACAATCTAAACAAAAGATACATAAAACCCAATAAACTATATAAATTAGGTGATATAAATATGTGGAACATGTGTTAAAAGCAATGAAACAATGCTTTATTACTCTTTCAATATTATTTCATTAAATACAACAGTTTTTGACAGACAAATGTTATCAAAGCATCACCACAAATCTATTGTAAAGCAGTAACAAGAAGCCCCTAAAGCGCCACCCTTAGTAACATCTATCTGAGGTGCTTCCAATTAAGAGCTCTCTGTGCAGTTCTGCACATAGTGAAATATACAAACACAGACAAATTTTACTTGGGTTGCATTTTATTTATCCAGCAGATTTTACTGCAGAAACATTTGTTATTTCCTGCTTAACAAAAGCATTTTGTTTTCTTCTCTTGCATAAGGGCAGAGTTGCTTTTGGAGTGGGGTATTTGTCTAGTCGAGACATTTAGGGAGCCTTAAAATGTGTCGAAGAGAATTACTTTAATCTGCTGCAAGAAGGGCAAAAGTCAGTTTGCCAGTTGTTTGCAACTCAAGGGTGTATCACGGTAACATCCTTTATGAGAATTAAGGTGTATGACAAGCTTGCCACTCTTGAGGACTGAATTCATCAACGAAGCTGTATAAAGGGTAGTGACTGGAAAAGGTTGAGGACATAGTTGTAATACAAAGAGGGACACAGCCCTGGAATTTGCATGGTGAGGAGACGATGATGCTGCCTGAGCCTCAGTGAAGGCAAGTGTTTACTATGCCTGGTGATGTGCAAGACAGAGTGAGCCGAAGATTATTGTTAGCATACTGAGAAAAGATCATGAATTCCAATGATTCCTCAAAGCACGGGCAGAAGATTTAGTGAGACGATGCCTTTACCCCCCCCTATCTATGTATGTCACTACAGAGTGCCGTCAGCTCAGACGATTTTAGGTCGAGGGGAGTTGATTGTGTCCCCCTGCGCAATGATTCAACATCAGATAATGAGGAAGAAATGCTTTTTCAGTTAAAACCACAAGCTATGTTTAAGGAAGAAAATAGCAGACAGCTGAGCCTGGCACACCATGCAACAAGCTAGACAGAGGGAGGAAGAGAGAGAAAGGGAAAAAAAAACAGATGACGGTGAAAAATTCATCCTTTAGAGCCTGTTTAATATGTGTTAAGGCGTAGCTTTTGAGACCTCTCAGCTCCAGTAATTTCAGCACATCAAAGACATGCCTCCTCCCCAAGCTGGTGTAGTCTTAAGAAGGGCTCATCATATCCAATCACATATTCACCCAATGATCTTGTGAAGAATACCTCCAACCCTGTAATTTTGTTCATTAAAATCCAACTAATGTGAGTTGGTCAATACAAAAAAAAAAAAAAAAAAGGAGCTCTGTTCTGTGGCACCGATTGTAGCTGGTAGTCCTTGTCCCTTGCTGAACTGTTTTGTTAACTCTACTGCTGTATTTCACTGCCTGATTAGATGTCACTCAATTAAAAGCACATTTCTGCGGGGAGAGCAGCCTCCCCAGTTGCCATGGATGCTGTGTGAAAGGTAGCAGAGCTGCGTAATGTGTGTCCCAGAGCACCATAATGAAATATCCACGCTGTTACAGCAGAAATACACAGACAACCCAAACTTTCACACCCAATCAATGAGAGCTGTGTGGCTCACTTTTTTTTTTTACATTGAAAAATTAAAAAGGATGTGCCTAGGAAGTCACAGAGGACTCACCCATTTTATAGTCAGCTATGAGAAGCACTAGGATTAATAGACCTCTCCTAATATGCCTCGCATTGGTGGTCCCTGAACACCCTGATCAGGTAAGGCCCAGCGAAGCAAAGATCATTTATAAGTGGTTCATTATTTTACCTTCAAATTCCTCTGTCTGGCATTGATTTAATAAACACTGATGTATCTCCTTGTAGAAGAGAAGTGCCATTTTTCATTTCCCAGATTTGCTATCTTTGTTATCACAGTTATCTGTTGAGCTCTGGCATTTTGGCGGTAATATGCTTCCAATCTCAACTGTGTACGGGAAGCAGCACAGGAAAACTGTCTAATTCTCCTAGAGCAGATATTCCTTTTAATGTTTACTGAAAGATACTTTAAAAGAAAATATTGTCTTTTATCTGTCTGACTCGGTGCCTGCGCGTCCAGACATGGCTTTGTAAATGAACACTGTTTAATAAAGTTCTGCCAAAGTGCTCTGATTATCCATGAAAGGATTCAACAACGCGTGACATCAACAGTGAGGTACAATAATTAATGATCTATCAATGTGTTCTGATGATTAATGTATTTGTTTTTGCAGTTTGATGGACCCATAAACTGTGTGAAAAAGACATTGAGCTTTGCCATCGTGTATTCCCTGCAGTTGAAAAGACTTAGCAGCACGGAGGCACTGTATAAAAAGAACAAGGGAAAAAGGAAAAAAAAGAAAAAACAGGCTCTTTATTATTAAGGTTAACTGTCAGTAAAGGCTCATGCCCCTGTCATATCTTTTTTTTGTAACTGAGATGCTTGTTGAGCTTGTTGTATTTTCTGCTCAGAGGATTCTTCTGTGAAGTGTTAAAAGCAGTTTGTGGTCAGATTAGGTGTGTGTGGCTGGTACATCAAATCAAGATGAAAATGAAATGGAATGATCAATTTGCCCTGCATTAATCCCTCCTCTCCAGCTGCATCCTATTGATTTTCTTGTTCAGCTTCCGTGATAACAAGAATCATTTAAAGGTCACATTTTGATGTCTGTCAAAAAGAAAACATTCTTAATGCATTGTGAGTGGCCTTTGAGGCTTATGTTTGTCAGAAAGCACAAGACTGAATGCTGGCACCTCAGACAGATTATATAGAAAACAGAGCTAAATTGCCTGGGATCCTGTTCTTAGAAATTGTCAAGGCGGATACCACTGAAGTATTAAAAGATAATTATTAGAAATAACACTCCTCTCTTGAAATTACATGAGTTTCCCTTTAAGGTAGTAATTATGATGTATACCAAAATTATATCCACCCAAGCATACATTTTTAATTCATCACAAGATTGCAGACTATGCAAAAACTTACTAGTGATGCATGTGCTTAAAATAGTTTAGTGCATACTATCCTGATGGACATAGAAAAGTATTTCTAATGAAAATGCCTTGCCTGTGTTGAGCACTGTTTGCTCACAAAAGACTAATATTCACCCTAATATATTAATATCACAGCGAGTAGACTTTGTGTTTTGCTTCATTCATTGGTTTGTGAATGCCAGTGTTAGGTCACACATTTCTTGACGGAACATATATGCTGCCGTGAATACAATAACTGTTCAGAGATTACAGTGAGCTCAGCAGCTACCCTGGTTTTCACAAACATGCAGCACTGACCTTTACTTGCTCCAGCTCCAGGATATAGAGCCGTGCATCATGGGCCACTGCCTCAGGCACTTAGGATTCTGGGAGGGAGATGTCTTCAGGGAGATTCTGATCAAACGGAAAGCATTCACTGTTATCAAAGCATCCGCACTTCTGTTTGTACAATTTTGTATAAAAGCCAACAATCACAGTCATTTCATTCACATAATCTTTATTTGGTTTAAAAGTATGTTTTGTAGCTGGGACATAAAAGTTTCAAATTATTAGATCAGAGAAATACTTTAACCTACACTCTTTTATGCAATTATGCATTCTTAAATAAGGCAAAGTCTCATTTTTTTCTAAAGATAGGTGTAATGAGTGAACATATTTTTGTTGCAGCATGAATAGAAAAAGAGGGTGTGGCTGGATGGATGCATTTATTAGCAGGTGGTACAGAAATAGGGTTTGTGCAGGTTGAGCTGGTGCAGGCTTCAATAATGGCCAATCACATCAGCTTCTTTCACCGCCATTAAACTCAGCAGACAGTTTAATAGGCTGGGTGGAGCGTCCAGGCTGGGTTCTCTTAGTGCAAAACTGTCCTTTTTGAGGAGTAGAAGACACTCAACAGCAAAATGCACAACACCAGATGTAACAGAACATACAGTAACACCAGCAATGCTTTTGGATAATGACTGTGCTGCATTAACAACAACAAAATACAATTTTTGGGGTGATTTTAAACTCTACATTTTACTTGTAAAACTTCCAGTAGTATTTTGGTTTGTAGCTGATGCATCTATTTAGTAAAATCCTGTTGAATCACAGTTCAGTTACATTTTCATCTAACCTGCTTAATTCTACCTTAATCAGACTAGTAAAAGCATATTTTGCATTTTGATCAGTATTTAATTTCTCACTAAATGAAGAATTTAATTAAGGTTAAAATAAGCAAAGAGTAAAATCTACGTTTACAGTGTATCATTTAGAGTGTGGATCTGGACTATTATTATTTTTGTAGCGTGATACAGTGTAGGAAAGTTTGATCTTACTGTGGAGGCAATTTGTGTCTGTGTAAGAAAGTAAATCTCACAGTTTAGGAAAAAAAGACGACAGTATAATGGAGGCTTATGAATTCTTGATGAGTGCTCCTCATTGTGTTTTGTGAGTGTGTCTCTGCTACCTGTCTGAGCCCACACTGTTTTTTGTAGTGGGGCCCTAAATAGAGGGTGAAGAGAGTTGACTGAGTTTAGGAGAAGAGGAGCAGCGAGCCTTTCCACTCACTGTGCCTGGGTCAATATAAAACCTCATTACTGGGGTGTCATAGAAAATTTGTGCACTTTCTGCTCCATCTAGCAGCAATTTTGCTGGATAAGCACTGCTCTCGTTTGGCCCGTTTTAAGCATTTTCACTAAAGAAAGGCTTGCAAACAGGAAGCCATCGCTTCCCCACAGGGGCCCTGGCAGCCCAAATCCCCCCAGCGCTGCCTCTGCTCTTATATGTGCTGTGTTGTGTTTGCATGCACGTGCCTATGTATTCCTACAATCTATAGTTTGAGTGTGTGCAGTACACAATTGGAAATGTAAGTGAATGCAAGAGTGGGCATGACAGGTTTACACATCACAAAGTGTCTTGAGCTATTTCTCTTCTTGGATTTGCATTTTGATCATTTTGACAAATGCAATCCCCTATTAAGATGGTTACCATGTTGGTGGTAATTTAGCTTTCTGATGTACAACCTCCTAACTCATAGCATGGTGGGTTTTTTTCCCCCCTTTCTGTGCATTTCAGTCTTTTTTCAGTTATAAAATGAACATAACGTTTTACTCACTGTGCCTTTCACCTTACCTGATGTAAAAAGAAACACCTCAGAGTGAAAAACACACATCTGGTTTTATCCAACGGGTGGCTGATGGGGACATTGGCAAGCTATTCACATGTTGCCACAATGTTTTTTTCTCATCTGTGCAAAATTGAATTTTATGAAAGCAAACAAAATGACATGTTTATAAATATGGATACCTGCCTTCTGGACATGCTTCTGAACCAGTGCCATATTGGCCCCATCACTTCATGGTGGAACCTTGTAATTTCAGAGAGGGGAGGGGGAAAAAAAGCGGCAAATCAAAAGGAAATGATAAAGGATAGAAGTGCCGTTTGGCAATCCTGTGAAGTGTTTTTTTGCAGCAGCAGCAGCACAGACAGTGGCTGAACACAATGTACACAACAAAGATCCTGAATAAAACATGATCAGATAAAAGCCAAACATGCAGAAAATACCAGAAAGGTCAGAAAGAACCCTGGCCATAATTATAGATGGAGAATTTGCCAGGAATGCGCTAATTAAACCACAGACAAATCTCTAGTCTCGACCTCCCCCTTGTCCCTGCAGCTCTACCAAAAGCCTGCATATTAATCATAGGGGAGGGGAGTGAAGACTTGGCTGGCTAGGGCTGCTGTACAAACGCAGTTCACTTTAAAACACACAAACGCCCATGCAGAGACACACTCAGACATTAGAAGTGAAAAAAAAAAAAGAAGTAGGACAAGAGGAAGATTCTGATTGGATAAAGGAGTGAAATGTTAAAATGAGTTGAAGTTCAAGTAACTTCCAGCTGGAATAAGGATCAGTAGCAGTCAGCATCTCTAATTGCCATGGAGTGGGAGGCCTCTTTTAACACTAGGCCATCTTGGCACAGAATAAAGAAATCAAAGGGAACTGAGCTGGGCTGTGTTGTTGTGAGTATCATAGGCAGCACCACACAGGTTAAACTTAAGCTTCGATCATGCTGCTTCTCACCTGCTGAGTGCCCTGTTAGTGTGTGTCTGCATCCGTATGTGTGCAGGACTAACTGTGTCATGCTGTTCACCTCCAGTGGTGTGTCTGTTGGTGTCTTTCTTGTTAGAGATAGGTGTGTGGTGATGATCTGAGTTATCCTCTGTCTACCATGTCGATACAGAAGTGTACTACATACTACCTGTAGGGAGTAAAAGAAAATCAACCACTTAAATTTATTAAAATACGTCTCAAATTAAGGGATTAATAAGTCTACAGGACACATTATATTCATGGAGTTAATTTTATATTTCTTCTTTTTGTGGCAGAGCTGTGGCATATGAGTACAGGGGACACAACATAGGCTATTTTCTGTTTGTGGCTTCACTACTCTTTGTAGGCTGGTATCAGGTAGAATGTTTTACAGTTCCCAAGGATCCAGATGGCTAACTGTACACAACCTCCAGCACTGAATGATAAATGGCAAAAAAGCACATTTCATCCATCGCCCAGCTTACCTCTTGGCTGCACACTGCTCTTCCTGCTGAAAGTGTGGTGAAAAGCACAGTTGGATGTATGGATGCAGACTGCACTGGAGAGAGGGTGATATAGAATTATCCTGTTCAATAGTTACATATTCTACCTAAGAACACCTTTTTAGCATTTGATGGTTGGGGTTCAGTTCTGAAATCCTGGATCTGAAAATGAATGATAGTACAAAATGTTGTCACTTTTTGTATTAGAATTGGAAGTTCATGAGATGCATCAGTTATATTTTTACCCTGACCCCCAAAAGGGAGGCGAGGGGTATTGTTTTTGGTTTGGTTTGTTTGCTTTTTAACACTTAAGCAGCAAACCTTGAATTCATACTATATTTGATTAATAGATTGCTAGTGACCCAAAGTAAATCTGATTAGAATTTGGGAGTAATCGGTCAAAGTCTGTCATTTTTAAAACTAGAAAAGCACTCGGAGAGCGCAGACTTCCGCCAAGCAGTTCAGTTCCCCCCATATTGGGATTTGGGAACCTTCGCCGATGAGGTTATGTGTTTGCTGGCGTTTGTCAGTCTGTTTGTCTGTCTGTGTGCAACATAGCTCAAAAAGTTATTGACGGATTTTGATGAAATTTTCAGGGAGTGTTGAGGATGGTCAAAGGAACGAATGATTAGATTTTGGTGACAATCTGAAAGAAAGAAAAAATGCCATTATCGAAAAAGAGAATTTAGTGAATTACTACTGAACTAATAATTATATCAACATGAATCCACTTGTTAGAGGAACATTTTCATGGTCAAGGAATCTGAAGATGGAGACAAAATAATTGTAGGTCTGTTATTTTAGGTGGAAATCCCAATATGGGGGAAACTGAGCTGCTTGGCATATTGGGATTTTTAAAATGCTTTTTTTTTTTACTCCTATCCCATTTATTTATAATGAGCGATGTTTCAATCGTCTATATAAACATCAATTTTGTTTCAGTTTATTTCAGACTTGGCACATATATAGAGGCAAATGATATGCTGGCATCACGACACACATAGACATGATGATACAATACATGTGATGGGCGGGGTTTGTTGTGTGTGGTACCACTTTTTTTTGTTTTTTTTTTGGACTGCTGGAAGAAAATGTCAGACATGAAGGCTTCCATTCTGGTTTTAAGTGGTAAGGTGCTGAGAGCAGAACAGGTGTGCTCCCCTTGCACATCAGAGCCATAAGCATTGTTCAAGGAATTTGCAGTGTTAATTGTGTGTTATACCGCACCCTATGGGGCGGTCTATAAAAGCAAGCCATCCAGTGAATTAGCTTGTACATATTACAACACAGCCTGAATGCAGGATCTGAGGCTTGGGCTGTGTTTTGTTGTTGTGTTCTGTTGTGTTGGGTTCTCCGACGGCCTGTTCTGGGAGTGGAACCCTGGGGCTCACTGAGCCACATAACCGCCCCTGTCAGAGGAGGCCTGCTGGCTGGCTGAAGCAGCCATTGAGAGTATGTGGCCTTCGCAGTTAATCATAACGCCGACTCACTCTTGCCTGATTGTATTGGCGGCTCCAGGGATCTGCCATAATTGGATCCTTGTAAGTGGGATGGAGGAGCTAAACAACCAGATTGCTGTTTGTTTATACCTTTTCATATATTAGTAACGTGCCGAGACTTCTCAAGCAGTCTGGGACTTGTCTCACTGCTTGCCGCTCTAATTAGTAATTCATTCTTAACATATGCCTCAATTGTGGCCCTATCCAGCTATTTGTGATTAACTCCACTTTAATTAGAGTTGTTCATGCAGACTTTGGCTCTGCTTGGACGTGTAGTGGGCACTTGAAAACCACCAGCAGGCTGTGTGAGTTTATGTGACAATGATTTGCCCTTGTCAGGTAGGTAACTTTCTGACCGGGTGGACATTTCACATATCTTTACATATAAGGAAATTTGATGAAAAATAAAATTAGGCGATGACATTCCAGATATATATTTCAAATAAAAGACAGACAAATGAAGGAACCAATCAATATCCCAGCTGAAAGAATCAAAGGTGAAATATTGTACAATTTTTCATGTCGTTTGCAAACCACAAGCCGTCTAAAGTAATGTTGTTGAAGGCCGGACGCCTGCTGTTTATTTAAATCAACCAATGCAAAGCATGGCAAATGTGGCAGCAAGTGAAGTGAGATACAGCTAAGCTTATGCTTGTTTTTGATGCATGAAAATACAAACATGGTGTGAAATTGTCACTTCCACTCCACTGCCTCTGATTTGAAATGAGTGACTTATTAACGCAAACATCACAGATACAATTTTTTTTGTAGGTTTAATTCTTCTCCTGGTTTAAAGTCATGTGGTATCGGTCTGTGATAAATTATTTTACTAAGTTTGAGTCCTTGATAGCAGAGGAAAGCCACACACTGAGCTTCATTTAACAATTCCTCACCTCTCTTACACACCGCCTAGTGCTTTGACAACCTAACTTAATTAACCAAGATTACATATTTCTTTAAATGGTTCCTTTGCTGTAATTAACCAATACATTTGTCAGACAGCCCCCATGCCACCTTGGGGAGATGAGTGTGATGAGCATATGTGTCCATTTAAATGATAAGGAATTTTAATATGTCTCCGAGTGCAAACTGTCCAGCTGCCCCAGTGATGTATATTAGCAGCAACGTTGCTAAATCAATCAAAAGGTTTCCACTTTGGAACACTTCAGTTGCAAAAGCCAGTGATTAAAAGGCGACAGCTTTGCAGATTAACAGCAGAATGGAGTTTGTGGGGAAACACACGCAGGGAAGGGGGCATTTAGTCACATGGCCCTGAGTTCCCCCACAGATAAAGCTCATTTTCTCTAGCAGTGGGGTAGAAAGAGTGGAGAACACAGCCCATTTGGTTTTGGCCTCACATGGGGCCCACAGGGGTAGCCAGCATTTTATTTAAGGTCACCAGGAATAAATGGGATTCAGGCTGTGTCTGGCAGGTTGCAGTGGACAGGACCCAGGCTGGGGCCTTCCACCCCTGCTGCCCCCAGGCGCCCTCTCCATCTCTTCTCGCAGGAGACTGCAGGTCTTTTCCTGCCTTCCATTTCACTGTCTAGAGCCCTGACTAAATACCTCACAACTCTCCAACTTCCAATACCAGCTCTGTGTCAAAGGGTAATAGCATGTTAAAATCCCCCTCAGGTTGTTCAAAAGGGCGAGTGTAGAAAAAAAGGATCCCAATAGAAAAGCTCTTAATTCCATTTAGCTCAATAATGAGAAACAAAGGGATTGAGAGGCACGGGGAAGGCCTTCATTGTTTGGTCTGCAGTGAAACACAGGCACCCCATAGTACTCCACATCAGATGATCCTATGTGCGGCAACACTTTGCTTGAGCCACTCTGCCATAAAGCCCACGATACGCTTTCAGCGGAATGAGTGGCCATCACAGTTTAAGGGCTTTTCTCTCAGGTGGAGGCAACAAAAAGCTACAGAGATGGATCTGGCTGCCAGTCAAGCTTTGTATCAGTGACTGTGCTTTTGAGGAAATATGAGAGGCTGGTCTGCTGTCCCAGCACAGCATGATTCAGTGTGAGAGGGATTGGAGCTCACGCTGAAGCCAAGCTGCTCTGCAGAGCTGTGAATATGTGAGTGGGCCATGTGTTGTGGCGAGCATAGTGGAGAGAGGGGAAAGGAAGCTCTCGCTTGCTCTACCTTCAGACTGAGACATACTGTACAAGTGCTAAACTGCCTCTCTTATATCTGTCAAATTCTCTGCCTAATTACTTCTCACCATTGCAAACTTGTCTCCTGATGTTTCATAAATACCCTAAATGTGTGAAAAGAAAAAAAAAGAAGCTTAGTGTGCATAGCATAAGCACGAATGATGTAATTGATATATTGTGCCGTCGAGGTAGCAGATCCTGGGCAAGCTCTTTCAGGGCAGCAAAAGCTGTTCAACCTACACATATGAAATTGGGAGATAAACATCCTATTTGTCATGTATTTTTATATTATTAATATATTTTAGTGTCTGAACATACAGTGTATAACAAAGTGCTCTTGATGCACAGGTTGACAGTTCTAGAGCCAAGACCTTTTTCCTGCTGGCATAAGAGTGATGACAAAAACATACCCGATTCATTCTTCATTCTGCTGGTAGACACTTGCCGAGCTGTTGCATGAACTGTATGTTTAAATGATTCACTAACCAGCATATCTAGTAGAATGTAAATAATCTACCCTGTGATTGCCTGCTTTGTCTTTTCTTTCTTTAGTTTTCAGTGACTGCTCCATGGAAAAGGCTTGCTTTATTCACTATTCAGTTGCTGCGCCATATATTGCTATATATTGCTATTAAGTTGGTGTTTTAACATTCTGTGGGTGTTTTATGATTTTAATTAAGAAATGGCGAATAAAGTTATTAGGCAGTAGCTCAGTGACGCACATTTTGTTTTGGTATGTGAAATGTCTTGTTCTTCTACTTTATAGCTCAATACAGTAACCTGTGTATTGTTATGAACCCCACTAAGTTCTCATGTCTATTCATGATAATGGACTAATTATGGATATATTTTGGGGTCTTTCAGGAATAATTCATATATTCTTTTAATGTCATAGTATGCTCCTTTCCTGTTGCATATTGTTGTGTATGTGTTTATAACCTAAAAGTGAAAATAATTGTTTTTCAATGCGTTAGGAGTCAAGACCATGAACAGTCAGTGCTCAGAAGCAATTACTGACAGTCTCAATGCTCCTTCATGGTTAATACTTAAAGGCTTTGTACATCAATGGTGACAAGTAGAATATTGTCAAATGCCTTAAGGGTCTTAACACAATCTGAAATATATGCAGCGTACAGACAGTGTGAATAAAGAATTGCTGCTATACAGATAAAGCGCATTAGGCCATACACTTTTCGTGGTATCATATTCCTACCAAGCCCACAATGTTTAAAAAAAAAGTTTTTATTCCCCAAAAACATATGCATGGAAATTAGGTAGGAATGTGATTATGCAGATTGAGAAAGGAGCCATGGGTACCAAATGTCAGATGTCAGGTATGCATTTTCAGACCCTTGTGGGATGGAGATGATTATCATGGTAATTATTCAGCATTTGAACAATCCGTTTTCAGTGCGAAACACTGGGAAGCACATCTGCCCAGGGACCTGATGTTTGTGTTTGTCTGCCACCACAAACATGAGTGTGTTAGTCAGAGATATAGGAGGAGACAGAGAAGCAAGGCGGGGTGAAGTGATGAAGAGAGTGCGATGTCTGCAATTCAACTGAGATAAACTTGGTTGAGGGAGAAAGAGTTGCTGTACCTTGTGTCCAATTCCCTCTCCTTTCTCTTAGCTCCTATCCTTGGCTCCTCTTAGCATTAAAGAGATTGGGCTGAAGTGGAGCAGATATCAGTCATTTTTATCTCCCAGCTGGGGGAGGGCTGGCTCGGGTCCGGGCTTTTTTCTCTTTATGGTTTCTTTCC
This sequence comes from Siphamia roseigaster, assembly GCA_029814505.1. Classification (NCBI taxonomy): domain Eukaryota; kingdom Metazoa; phylum Chordata; class Actinopteri; order Kurtiformes; family Apogonidae; genus Siphamia; species Siphamia roseigaster. Next base: position 11,921,217 of record JAPTYR010000029.1, on the reverse strand, counting down.
CTCCTTTTGTTTTCCCACCACGTTTTGCGCATCATTTTATGCACTCTGTATATTCTGAGGCCAGCCTTGTGGTTTAATATGCATGATAAATTTTATTCCTGTGTTCATACCCATTATCCGTTGAACTGAGCACCCCATTTCTAGACTATGCTTTGCTGACAGAGAGCTGCTGCTGTGGATGGCCAGCAGGAACTGAGATGGCCTCCCCCATCCTCCGTTAACCCTGTGACTGAAGAGTGGACCTCAAACACGCACACATGCACGCACACACACACACCATAACCCTTTCATTCACACTGTTTAATGTATTTTTCATGTCTAATGTAAATTATTCTGTTAAACACACAGACATGGCTCAATTGGCTTATTGC
>JAPTYR010000029.1:11877199-11887766 GCA_029814505.1 Siphamia roseigaster | reverse complement strand
GTGTGTGTGTGTGTGTGTGTGTGTGTGTGTGTGTGTGTGTGTGTGTGTGTGTGTGTGTGTGAGGGGCTGTGTGTGTCATCAAGCTAGACAGTCTGAGACAGAGAATAGATGAAGACATGCAAGAAAGAGAAGCCAGCCAGGACAGGCTTCATATAAGCAAGAGATGGGAAGATGGCTATGAGCGAGAGAGAGTGTGTCTTCCCAGCCCTTTCCCCTCCTCCTCTACGAACTCCCCCACTCGTCCTACTCCTCCAGTGTTAGTGCTGTTTAGTAGAGCTGTCTCTTTCAAGAACGCCATTGAGACATGAATAAAGAGAAAATGAGAAAAAAAATGTTTTGGTGAGAATGGGATGTCACAGCAGATAAGCATCACGAGCTGCTCCATATTTATTATGTGCAACAATTTGACTAACCAGAGAATTTAGATTAATAACATTGGGCCCCGGGAAGTAATTTCCTTTTTGTGAAAGTGATTTACATGGCGCATCGCTAAGAGAACAGCTCTTGCAGGCCTTTTTGTTGTGTCAGCTAAAAATAATGACATTTAAAGTACCAACCAAGGTTAATAGGCTTCCTCTATGGTTATGAACTTTTCTGCTAGCCCCCTCCCTTTGTTCTCCCTTCAAATCGACCCACTGCTTTTATAGTTTCAAGATTCACAGTCACAGTAAACCACCTACCTCCTCACCTCCGTGCCTTTGGAGACCTCTCTACCCCGTAACACTCCCCCTTATGCAGAAGGGTATTCCTGTCGATTGTGAGGGAGTTACTATAACCATAGGGTTTGCAGAATAGCTTTGCAATGGAAATTGGGAGGTCTTTTGGACCATTACCTGAGATATTGGTGTATTCACTGTGCCGTGGTCCACCTGAGCAAGTAATTGCACATTCTCCAGGAATGAAACCACCAAACTAAATGTTTCTATAGGCAGATGCCAGCAAGCTTTATTTGAGAAAAAACAAAACAAAAACACAAAACCCTCATTTTTACTGTTAAACAGAAACTTTGTTGGAGATGCAGTAGTGTTTCGTGACGTTAGAATATGAGAGCTCTGCTGCATCTTACAGGCGCTCACAATCTCTCTGGCCTTTCTGAGTCAGCAAAGTCAAAGCAGCCTCACAGAATTGCATGAAGAAAAAAAAAAAAAATATATATATATATATATATACAGGTGGAAGAATTGGCATTATACAGTATAGAGTGACTGCAACTCCTACATCACTTTAGGCGTTGTTTGTTTTTGAGATGGGGTGGTGGGTTGTTAGGTGATTGGGGACAGCTAGATCTTCAGCAGTAAAGCTGCTTCATGGACAAGACCTGCCCATTCCCTCCCACACCCATATTTTGGATAGATCTATTTTTGATGTTGGGTTCCTCCCCACATTGGGCAGGTGTTTTTAATGAGGTGCGTTCTGAATCCCAGGCAGTCTGCAGGAGGCTAGAGTTATTGATAAATCATTAACGTTGGTGGAGGAGATGTGGAGGAGTTGTAGCTTGCTCTCCTCTGGAGAGCTGTCTTACTTCTGAATATTTCATCACCACACAGATGTGCTGCTGTCTGTGTAACTGCTCCTGGCTCTTCAGCTCTCTGCCATTACGTAGCAGAGGATAGTAATCCTCACACTTCATCCACTAGACAAATCAGAACTGGCTTGGTAAAGAAATTGCTGCACCTACCTCATCCCAGCAGCCACCTCTTCTCTGTTTAGAACCCCTCCTACACTTTGCTGAAGTATATGTGAAGAAGGGCAACTGCAACTCCAACACAGGCCTTGTGGAAGGCAGAACCAGCAAACAAATCTGTGTCATAACAGAAAGAGGCGTATTGTGAGTTTTACCCAACCGTGGCGATGCGTCACTTTTAATGCTGCAATTCCATTAGACTTATCTCTAGTGGGGGAGACAGAGAAATGACTGCTGAGTCAGGCCAGAAGGGGCCAGGAATTTCTTTTCCCTCATGTTCTTTGTACATAAAGAGTGTAGCTCATGTACTGCCCTTATCCCCTCCTTTCCTCTCACAGGACAGTGCCTTCTCTCCTGTGACGCCGACCCCAGTGCGCCTATTTGTCTTGACTGTGTAACACTGCCACCTCCTGTCTGGGAGCCCTAGGGCGCCAGGAAGCATGGCCAAAGTCAGGGTACTTTACACGGACAAATGTGGGGAGAAGAAAAATTAAAAAGGAGGAAAAAAAACATTATTAGAGAAAATGAGAAAGTGAAGTAAAGAGGGGCATTCAGAGGAAAGGGGAAACAGAGGAATATGGGGAATAGAAAGAGGGAGTGAAAGAGATCTCAGAGCTCACCCAGCTCTGATCAAAGAGCCGTCTCCCTAATCCTCCAGATTCAGCAGTCAGCCTGTCTCTGAGCATTTCCAGTTGCCAACAAAAAGAAAAGGAAAAACACTTGCGGCTAAACTGCCCTGAAGAAGTGCTATTTTTAATTTTTCCAGAAAGGCTAAAAGTGGAACCCCCTGCTGGGGGTATGTACAAGGACCGGGCAAATTAAAAGAACAAAGCACAGGAGATAAAGACGAGGGCGGTATCTTTAGAAACATGCAGACAGAAGAAACAACTTTTCTGTGAAGCTGTATTTTTAAATATAAGAGTTCATACAAATGGTATGAGGTATGAAATGAAGGTGTGCCGATATATTATACTGTAATTGATCATGTCTTTGAAACACCACCCAACTCTGAAAAAATTCCACTGTAACTAAATCATACACTTCTTTTTGGGGGTCGATAATCCAAACCATGCTCCTAACACTGTTTAAATAGATTTGTGATTTTGCCTCTGTGTCCGCTGGAGAGAACAGTTTACTTACTTATGCCTCAAGGTTTAGTGCAAGGTCAGTATTTATTACTATATTTATTTTCCTACTTGGTGATATCTTCTCTGCTCTGCCAAAAATGCAAACGAAACCTAGCAAGTCCTCCCTATGCTGAATATGTTTCAACTTTTTACTTGCAACTTTGGCTAAAACACAAATATTAATTGATTTAACAGAAAAAAAAACCACACTGTGGGTGGCTGCTTTCAACATCATAACTTAATTATTCCTTGTTGCTCAAGTGAAATCTGTTTTTGTTGATACATTTTACTGGGTTGTTTGTTAGTATATTGACATACATTGGTGCTGTCACACCATCAATGTAAACAATCACTTGTTTAATATTATGTAGAATAACAGCTCCAGTGAATAGTAAATATGCATCCAGTGGAAATCAATTTTATTTGACCTTTTCAACCTAACATGCTGTGTCCAACCCTGCTTAACTGTATATTCATATCTCAAGGGGAAGTCAAAGACTGGGTATAAATAGTGTTACATTTGTTGAAATAGCATAAGGTCTATACACATGAAGCGGGATCATTATGGTAAAGAGTTAATGACAAAAAAAGATAAGAGAAGGATGAATGTGTAATCAAAGGGAAAAGAAAAGGGTGCTGGGGTGGTTTAGTGGAAGGAAGTAATGAATGAATGAGGGAAAGGTGTGGGGGAAAAATACAAGAAATGGGCTGAACAAAAAGCTGTAAATCAAAAGAGGGAGTCAGGATGGAGGGAGAGAGGAGAGGTCAGTCAGATGGAGAAAGAGAGGGAGGAGAACTGGCCAGCAGCAGTGGAGGAGGAGGAGGAGGAGGATAAAAATGTGTGGTGAGGTAATGGCAGTGATGAATAGCCCATGGCTGATCAGTAGAAGCCAGGTTGGTGTTTGAAGATTAGATTTTAATACAGCGCTTAGACTTCCTTCTGCCTGCAAAATAATCACAGAAAAAAAGCAAATTAGGAATTATTTCATACAACACAACCTGATTATGCCAGTTTGCCCTTGACGAGGCCGGGCTGCACAGTCTGCCAGCTTTAGGTTGTTCAGGCTTATGTTCTAGTGGCAGGTGAGTCAATATTATGAAATAAGGACACCAGTTAGTCTCAGTGCCACTTATTGGGATCATGTTGAAGAATATTGCTTCTCTACAATTGTGGACATAAGATGAAGCAAAATTCCCATCAGCATGCAACATGACCAAAATCTCATATCCAAGTAAAGGTCATTTCATATCCATATAACAATAGCATATCATAATATACATACAGTAGCACATTTTCTGAAAATTCACTGATTTATATGTTTTGATATGATAACCGAGGCCAATTGGTTATCCCATTTTTAATTACATATTCAACAAATAAAATATAATGAATCATATTTGGAATATTTTCTCATTTTCTTTAGAACCTTTTCAAGTTTTCAATTAAACATGCAACAAAATGTAAGCTATAAAGGTCTTTTTTTTTGCTATATCTGCAAACAAATGTTGACAGAAAAATAGATTGTTTCTGTACTGTAGAAAAAGAGGTTAGTACTGTTTGACTCTGTAGAGGGGACTGTTTGGTTGCCTGTGTGCTCTGTGGATGAATACAAAACATTGATCAAATGATGAAAAATAGTTGCATGATTTTGGCCATATTACAGTAAGATAGAGTATAATGATTTTAAAGTGTTATTAAATCATCTCATGATATGCCATATTGTTTTATCATAAATCCATGTATGTATCATATGCCTCGATTGTCCATAAATAATGCTCATCTAACACTGCTCTATAGGTCCTGTTATTAAGTTCGGCATCAATTACGTGACTGAGACATCCCTGAATGGATTTTACTTTGTGCCTTTAATATTAGATTGAACATTATCTGTCATTTTGCTCTTATGTGACTAGTTCTGCTGACAAGCCTGAAACATAAATGCCTTGAAGTATATTGATTGAGAGGTTTGATAATTAAAGATGTGTGACATGCTTGGTTATGAGGCGCTTTCGGGTTAGAGTGTATGGTTTTTTTTGTATGTGTGAATACCGGTCATGAACAGAGAAGAGTCAGTTCGTCAACCATCCTGGTGGCCAGTGGGGGGACTAAAATAGTACTCTGTCTGTTGCCAAGGTTACAACATTGACAACATGATGTGGCCATTCATTCTCAATACTGTATCTCTCTGGCCTTCTGTGAGAAAGTGGCTGCTAATCTTAGCCCTCAATCTACCCGGCTGTCAATGTGAAGAGGGAAGCAGCCGAGGTATGGGACGAGAAGGGAGTTGGGTCAGCTCCGTCCCCTTGCATTGTGCCTGTTCAAATCATCAACGCCTCCCCCTGTCCACTGCCACCCCTCAGCTTCTCTCCAGGCGGTATGTGTTCCCTCAGCTTGCAGATAAAAGCCATTGGTCCCACGGCCCTGCCAGTGTGTGATGGGTAGAAATCAGAGCTGTTTCTATGCAAACCCATATGTCAGTTTTCCACTTTGCAGGTACGCAGTGGCGAGGGGTTGAATGGCAACCGGATGGTAGTCACAATATAACTATAATTGAAAGATATGTTATCGTAAGTATTTCAAGCTGAGGAAAGTGGTATCAAAGAGACATTCCTGTTTAAAAAAAAAGAAAGAGAGAAAAGAAGGGGAACCTCTTTTAATTAAAAAATTGTGCTCAAAGGGGTGACCAAAAGTTGAAACTGGAGGCATGTTTGGCATGAATAAGTTGCCCCTCTCCTTTGTGTGGTGACACTGACAAATAGAGCTCCGTGTGTGAAAAGGAGACTTATCTTTGATGGGTAATGAATTCAAAGTCATGGAGATGAACGTGCTCTTTGAGGTTCAGAGGGCTTTAGCTGAAGTCATATTATCTCACTTCGACAAATGGAAGCTGCGTTCTCACATGGTGCCATCCCTGGGATTTGATTCGTCAAAGGGAGGGACTGTGATGTCTCTCTAGTCTCAGCTGTGCTGCTGTTGGTTCTGAGATATTGTTATTGTGATAGCAGTACATTTGTACATGCTGGTCATCGTTGCTTGCTTTCAGTATGGTCAAGTTGTGTAATAGGCTGTGTAGCACACATAGCAGTCCCGGATAGACAGTGAATTGATTTTTGCAGTGCACACAAAGGCAACGCTACACTACAGTGGGTGTGCTGCTCTGATGTTGTTCCAAGTCAACAGTTGCCCTAGCTGAGGACACCTGCAGGCTACCAGTGGCCAGACACATGGATATTTAACCACTTCTTTGTGCTGAACCTTTGTGTTTTTATGACAGACACAGTTTTCAAGATGTGCACAAACCCATTTCTGCTCAATTGCTCCCAGCGGCAGCTCCAAATAGATTTAGCAATGATACTGTGAGAGGGGAGATAGGGAGCAGGAGAGAGAGAGGAGAGGGAGACCAAGAGAACAATGAGGAGGCAGGATGGGAGTGTGAAAGAGAAGAAAAGGGGGGTACAAAAAATACTCTGAAAATGAGCCAGAATGGGATTTTTGCAGTTCAGTTAAGAAAGGCTTTGAATGTATTTGAATCACAGACTTGATCTGCCACCAGCCTATTTTTATTAGCTGCTTGACAGTGCAGCATAGTGTTGGGATTACAACCAGTGCCTGTGTTATTCAGGGTTCCTCACAGCTAAATTTGTATTTGAGCATTCCTAGCACGATTCTGCCTCCTCCTCCTCCTCCTCCCTCTACTCCTCAGCACACACTTTAATGCTTTTCCAGTTTCCTTTTTTGTTTTCAAACTGCACAATTTTCATGTCGCGGGTCACATATTAGGAAACAAACATAGCAGCAATTAGAAATGCTTATCTTGTTCTCTTTCTTTGGCTGATTTTGAACAAGAAATTCCTCATCCTAATATCTTGAGAATGGTGTAGATATTCAAATGGATTCTTTTATTAGGGGCAATATTAAAGCAAGGCTGTGACGCTGTTCATATTCTTAATTGAAAAGAAATGTATCGTATCCTCTTGAGTGGTGTTCATCATATCCCTCCTCAATCCCCTCTGTGCTAGTTTATGTTATCTATGGCTAATTTCTGCCACACTTAATTTGGCCTTAATTGTAAATGTCCGGGGTGAGACGAGTCTTGTTGCTATTGTGCTTGTGACTGAGTTGTACGTGGTTTGTCAGGATTAGAAGATTTTGAGTTTGAAAACTATGTTTCTCAAATGTGCGTTTCTCTCATCACATGAAAAGCTTTTTATTGTGCAAGTTGTCCCAATCTGCCTATTCTCCCCTGGTAAAGAATGTGAGAGGACTTTAAGGACTTTAATGTTTACACACAGAATAAAACTTAAATAGTCCCAGATAGGCAGATATATCTCCCCTCTGCCATTACTGTTGACAGAAGTTGCTTTGAGCCATTTTCTTTTAAGCATCATTCATTACTGGCAAACATAGTGAACACATGTGGTGGATTTGTCATAATTAAACCAGGGCTTGGCTTGGACTTGGAGAAAGATGCAATAAAGACAACAGTTTATTTAGGATAAACTCCCCAGCTCCTAGGAACTCCAGAAGGGGAACCCTGCTCTCTAAATCTACTGTAGTTGCACGAACATATGAGGGGATAAAGTGGCTCTATTAAATTTGTTGACTCTAAAGATCCTTTCCGAAGCTGGAGAGTATTGCATTTGTTGGCTCTTCCATCCCTCTAGCCTTCTCCACGGCTTCTAGGATTGAATCAGACAGTGCCCAGATCCTCACCAATGCATGGGATGAACACTATTGAATTGCTTGGCTTGTAGATCCACAATTCTAACTTCTTTAGACTATATTGAATTTACCATCCTGGGCAATCAATAATACTAAGTTTTGCAGGCAGTATTGAACTCTATCCTCACACATCTACTCTGTGGTTGGTTTCTCCTCAGTTGCTTTGGAATCTGCAGGCTGTCACAGACGAAAGAACTGATTGTGAGTTGGCTCTTTACAAAAGGTTCATAAAGCCACTAAAAATTGGGCCGACTTGGGCACATGGAAACAAAACAATGGGAGTGCTCACTGGGGTGGGAAGAATAAGATAAAACATATATAAAAGTAAATGTAATCATATTACAGTTCTGGCAGAATGGATAGTGAGAGAATTTCCTTTAGGATCAGTGTAGATGTAGAAAGATAAACCAACACTTATTGTGTGTATGTTACTTACTGGATTACTCATTTATTTTCATTAATCCAAATAGTTCTCGTGTCTAATGAGACACTGAAGATTATAACATCCTCTGAAAACCTGTCCTGATAGTAGCGGGCCTAGAGGGCAACAGCATAGCTGTGCATTGCTGTGGCATTCAGTGCATTGCGATTCACCATTGGCCCCCTGGGTAATGAAAGGCCTAATAAATGAATCCATCAGAGTGTCTGTGTGTTGCTCTCTGTGTGTATGTGGGATGCAGTCAGGCCCAGACGTGCCCAGTCTCCGGGCACACAGAGGAAAGGGATGCCATTGCTGGCAGGCCTGATGAATGGGTGGCACGCTGTACTATGACAAAGACGAATGTGACAGCCCCCGTCCTGCAAAAGGGGGGCGGTCCTCAACCACTGAGGGGAGATCATGTGATGCTGACCACCTCCCCTTCCTAGTTACATCCCCTACTGCCTGTGCCCAAGGTGGAGAAGAAATCAGAGGGGACAAAGCTAAAAGGAGGAGACCGAAGTCTATCCATTCTTATTGAATAACTACCTTTGTTGCACTTTCCTCACTCGTGGTACAGCAGCTGTAAATTCTCTGAAAAATATATATTCGGTTTTGTTGCACAAATGTTTGAGGAAAAATAACAAACACTTCTTTGAACCGTGTGCAGTATTTAATAAAGACTATGAACAAAATAACAGGCTTAGACAAACACGATGGAATTCATCAATAGATCTTCTTCGACCTGAATTGATGCAGCAGCCTGTGTGAGATAGTAAAGAGTGCAAGGATCGAAGCTCTATTTGTTTTTCAACATTATTAGAGGTGGGGGGAAATTAAAGACTGCAGATCAATAGTAATATTTGTTTTATATTGCTGAGGTGCCCTTTGACTGTGTGCATGAGTGAGCGACTACAGTCTGATTTTGGTGACTGTCACTATCAGATAACTACATAGCATGGTCTATTAGGCGGATCACTTACACTTAAGATGAAGAAGCTCTTGTACTTGTCCAGGTGCCCATCAGTAATCACTCCTGTTCCAGGCCAGCTTATTACCATCAGAGTTGAATCTGGAGAGCGGTCTTTGTAATAAAATATCACTTAGTTTTAATTGTCATATAAGTGATATTTTGAGACAAAACTTAAACATGTTAGTCAAGCATAGAGTTCTGTTGCACTGCGCCTGAAGAAAACCTCCTTGACCTCACTTCCAAGCTCTTCAATAGACAGAGTCATCTTGTCTGTGGTAAGGAGGGAAGGTGGGGGTAAGTTGACTATCCCCTTTAAGATAGGCCTTTGGTTAGAGAGAGAGAAGCACGGACGGGTAAGTCAATGGGAAACTGAGATGATTAAGAGGCTTTCACTGTTAACAGAAAAGCGGGGATTGGTTTCTATTGCACCCTCTTCCTTTCATGGCCTGGTCTAGTGGACAGGCTGGTGCTATAGTCTGAACAGAGCCAAGACTTGCCTATTAATAGACTATTGAGTGCTATTGATCCTTGGCTCGTGTGACACATAAGATACAATGAGCCATAGATCCTGGTAAAGAGCCATGTCTTTCTTTTCACTTTACCACAATTGCATATGATTATAGGAGTCTGAAGATCAGGCAGAGAGGCCTATCTCTCTGTAACGATGACCAGAAGTGCAATGGTACCCTGGGTAAAAGCCGATTGCAATTTGGAAACTTTTGTCATAAACACAAAAGCTCTTGAACAAAATGACCACAATGGAGACTTGGCTTTGCCTAGACTGAATATTACCCTTCCATAATTTGATGGATAGGATTTTGTGTAAACTCCCCAAACATGGATACGTTTCAAAAAGTGAAGATGCCTTCTCTTTGCATCCAAGGTGAGAATAACTCCAAAAAGCTGCTATACAATTACGGATAAATTAGAGAGATAATGACGAGAGGGAATGGTGGTTATATCAATAACCTCTCTAATGGTCAATTCCAGAATACTGTCTGCCGTGTGCTAGATTTAGTGTAATGGATAAGGTGCCTGTTTAGCAGAGGCTTACTTGTCACCAAACGAGGGAACAAACCTCAAATAGCCAAATTAAAAACTGAATAATAGATGAGCGATGCCAGGATGAGAGAAGCGAGAGGAGACAGCTGTAATTTCTACTCTTGGAAAAAAAAGCAGGCTTGGCATGTAATTGTCGAGAATTTATAAGGGCACAAGAGAGAAATAGAGACAAGCGGAAATACACATCCCACTGAGAGAATCACCTTTACTGAAAGAAACTTAATGATGATGGTTATAACAGGTGAAAGTCTACAAAATCTTCAAAACATTGTAAATGTTGCTGTTATTAAGGTTGACTGCCAGTCTGTGTGAAAGAGTGGCTCTCTTCGTCTTTGTAGAAAAACAACAGCAGCCGTTTTGAAATGATAAAGAAGTCTCTGTCACAATAACAGAGAAGGAGTTTTGTGGCAGCTCATTTAATCAGAATATTGTTGAATTATATATTATTTTTTACATGTTATTGAAATAACACAGTGGTGCAGTGGTTACCACTCATGCCTCACAGCAAGAAGGTCCTGGGTTCAATTCCAGCACCAGTCAGTGGTGTTGGAATTGAACTCACACCTTTCTGTGTGGAGTT
>JAPTYR010000029.1:11841242-11852728 GCA_029814505.1 Siphamia roseigaster | reverse complement strand
GCTGCGGCATATATGTGTGATTGATGGGAGCTGATTGATGGCTAGCCTCCATATGAAAAGCTTTCTCTCAAGGTGAAGGGTCAAACTTGGGACACCTGTGGTTAAGTGCAGCCTTATCATTTGTCATCACACATCTTGGGGTGTTCGTGTGTGGGTGTAAGCATCTCATTGTGGGTGTCCTGTCTGAGCTGTCTGTGTGTGGCTTGACCCCAGTGGGGAATAGGCTAAGTAGGCTAATTCTCTCCCTGCCAGTGCCTGTAGACAGGGTCAGCGGGGCATGATGGGAGGCAAAGATAAGCAGCAGGGTCATTCGTGGAGAGGCACCACGCTGCATGGCTGCACTGCATGCTTGTAACAGCTCTGACACATGCAGGTCGTAAACATGGGAGTGGACCACAGCCAGGGCTCAAGAAGCTGACGCCAGCTGTTTGACCAAGGTGACACACAATGCAGGACATGCCCTGAATAGAGATGGCATCCTGTCAACACAAGGAAGATGAGATGAAGTAGACCGATTACATGCATGTGCGGTTGTTCTGTATTTCATTCAGTTCAGGTGAATGCCTATGAGCTATGTCCATACAGTAGCAGTGCAGTCTGTGCTGCCTTTTGTTTGGGTCTGTTTCTGTTTGTTTATCATTTTAAAATCTGAAGTGTGCCAGGGGAGAGTGGTGGAATGCTGAGTGATTGATGTGCCTAGCTCTAGTAATACACATTCCCTTTCAGATAGGAAGTGCAACAGTGCTTAAAATCAATACCAGTGTTCTCCCACTGACTGCTTGAACAGCACTACAGCTAATTCAGGCTGCACCTGTCAGAGCTGGGGAAATCTTTCCCTACTCGGGCCTTACACTTTAATTTACACCCACAGCCTCGCTGGCTTCCATTTCCATTAAAGGGAGAGCCTGGCATTATGGCTTTAATGAAGGCCGTGGCCAGGTTGTGATTTAAGATGGCCGTTACCCTGCACCTTCACTTCACAGCAGGGGAACACACTTAAAGGAGCAATTAGGAATTTCCTCTCCTACATCCTTCCAGATAGCTATACTCATTCTTTCCCCTCACCTTTTAAAGATATGTCCATGTTGCTTCAGCTGATGGGATCTGAGGTGCCTGTGGGAGAAAAGTGGGAAAAAAGTGCCTGCACACTGAAGCTCAAAATCCAGACAATTACTTTTTATTTGACCTCATCATAAGCATTACATTGTGCTCCTGTTGTGCACAGCCATTCTTTATCCATCAAAAATGACACAAATGTCTCCTTGAGGTGTTTTCTCAGATGTGTTTGAATGTTGACAGATGGAGAAACTATTGACTAGAGAGTGTCACAGATTGGGCCGTCCAAAGAGCTAATAGGCACCTGTGTGTCGTATAGAGATAGCTCGTTATCCTGAGCATCGTTGAAATGGCACATGAGTAGAGAGGTCACACATTAGTGTTTCTTTTTCCCATTGTTTTATAGGGTTGGTTAACAGCAGCAGCAGCTCTCACACATACAGAGTGCATCCACTTTACCTACCTTATCCACATACAGTCTTTGTGTATGCATTTTATTTGTGCGATCTCTTCTTTGCTAAAGGCCTCAAACAGCCTGATACAAAATTGAAGTGGTGGGCTATGTCAGACATTTCTGCTTGAGTTGTAACATATACTGTACATTTACACATGCATTTATATGACCACAGTTGCACACAGACACACACTTTCACACCCCGTGTATATTGAAACTATCAAACAATAAGCACCAGTCTTTGGAGGTTCCCACAATGACACTGAACCTTGCCGCCCCCACGTCCCAGCGCAATAGCCCTTTCTCCTCCCACATTCACAGCAACAGCAGCAGCAGCACTCCAAAATGAAACCAAGTCCCTTTAGACAGCTTCCAAAGACAATGCTTTTATTAAAACCTACAGCAGCGGCGCCACCCCAGAGGCACGGGCACAGCAACAACAGAGTGGAGCAGAACTGAGAGGCAGCCTGAAATCTACTAATGACTGTTTGTTTGCTATTGTGTATGGTGTTTGCAATTGTGTGTGAAGCCTGTGAATTTCTGCAGATCTGTGTGTTTCTGACTGTGTGTGTATGAGAAGGAGAGAGAAAGGCAGATAGCGAGGATCGTGTTTATGCATGTGCATACATACGTAAATCTACGCTTGTGTGTGCGTGACTACGCATTTGAAAGACTTATTGTGAATGAACATATGCAGGCATTTATGAATGTTTTTGAGATGGCATGTGTGTGTGTAATTACCAGTTAAATTACATGAATGTGTTCCGAATTGAAAATAGAGTGCCTGTATGGTGTGTGTGTGTGTGTGTGTGTGTCTGTTTGTGTGTGTTTGTTTTCTAAGAGGATCTGTGTGAGTCTGCCACTGTGAATAAGACCTCCCTAGGCCTATGTGTAAACTCTGTTTCTGTCACCCAGTCTGGCACATAGTGTGAGAATGTGCTGGGATTACTGTGTGCATGTGTGGTTGTGTATAAGTGGGGTATGGGCTGATGTGTAGGATGTGCCTGAGAAGGGCGTCTGATAGTGTTTGGTCCTAATGCTTTGTGGCACTCGTTGGCTGGCAGAGTTTCAGAGGAGAGTTGAAAAGGACAGGAGCAGCAGGGGAAAGAGAGACATTGTGATTGAGAGAGAGAGAGAGAGAGAGAGAGAGACAGAGAGAGAGAGAGAGAAGGTGTACCAACAAATGAGTGCCAAATACTGAATCAAAGATATATAAAGATACATATGTTTTAAATGAGAATACACTGAAGCAAAGACATTAGGACATGATTCATTGTATAAAACCAACATGTCAAGTCAATGTGAAAAGGATGTTTGGTGTGCTGTACTAGAGGGGTCTCCTTTATCTTTTTCTTCTGTTGTTTGTGCACTAACTTATCATGAGTAAAAGTTTAGTTTGTGTAGTGACGCTTGTCCCCTGGCTGCTCCATTCTGTTGGGCCTCAAGGGCCAGTTCTACTTGTAGCCAGTTGCCACTCGCCAGCCCTGACAAGGACAGCTATGCTCACCTGGGGCCTTATTGGCTGGATGAAATAAAGCCCACCAGGGAAAGGAGAGAGGTGAATCTAGAGACCACAAGGTAAGAGTGAATGAAAGAAAGAAAATGAAAAATGGTCATCGAAGGAACAGTGAATATGATGGAGTGAGAGCAGTTTAGAAAATGGAAACATGTCGATAAGAGAAGCGAACGGATGAGATGGAGATGGGAGGAATAGTGATGGATGTGGCGAGGAGCAGAAAGAGTGAAGGGGGAGACGATCTACACAAACAGACAAAAGAGCGAGGGGAAGATGGAATAGAGGGGGATTGAACTGACAGAGGGTGAGGGAGAGAAAAAAGGCAAAAAAAAAAGTCAGTAAACAGCAGATAGAGATGGAGGGAGGTGAGCAATGGATTCAAGTGACAGATAGAGAAAAGTCCTGTGGTTTTGGGGCATGGGAGGGAGAATGCAAACGGTCAATAGATTACAGCTAGTGCTGGGCCAAGTGCCTGGGCCTCAGACTCCTAGCCAACTTAATAATGCCTCTTGTTTGTCTGTCCTCTAAAGTAATGCCCAAGCCGAGCCCAGGGAAGCAGCCTGAGCCTGAGGCTAGTGGAAATGGACAGGGGACTAGATATATGTTAGTTCTCATCCCAGCTGCTGTATATTACCCTGGCCAGCTTGCCCACTAGAGACTATTCAATAGAACATAGAACATCATCTAGCTTTATCGCCTTTATTCCCTTTACACTCACCAGGACTACTGGTGAGGGCTGAAAAGGGCAGGGTCTGTTTTAGAAATGACTCCTTTTGGTTGGTAATAGACACTGAATTGTACAAAGTGCATCTTTCTACCTGGTAGCTTTTAAAAGCAATACCACAGCAACTTTGACTTTGTTTGGTAATACAGAGTTATCCAGCCTAAGGAATTGCGCAGTACAGGTAGTAGATGCAGCAGTGTAAAAAAGCAGGCTTTGCCTCACTCTATATGCCGATGTGCAGGAGAAGGTGAAGGAACAAGTGCAGCAGTGGCTGGCCACAGGAGAGAGGGGATAAATAAATAGAGGAGGAAGTTGATGTCAAGCAGGTGTTCAAGGAGAAAGTGTCAGCCAAGCGGGCCGAGATGGGGAGAAGTGCTGCCTCTGCAGCCTGATAATAAAGACTTAATTCAATTAGCGCTTCTGCACCGGTGAGCAGCGTGCAGGCTGGCTGTCACTGAGCAGGCCACAGCAGAGCACGCCCATAGCTGCCGCGAAACATAGACAACCAGCCCTCCGCAGGCCAAGCACTTCCCTATACTCTCTGTCGCTTTATGACTTTCTCTCTCAAACATACCCACCTACAGTGGACTGAACATATTATTCACACCTGAGTCACTGAGCAGACCAGACAACGAACCGTGCCTACACTTCTCTCCTACACACACACTGATACTCAGCACACAGACACACTGCCTCATCCCTCACTCTTATCCATCCTCAACTAAACTCTCTTCAGCCTCTCCCTATGCCTCCTTTTTACCTTTTTGATTTTCTATTTTCAACCCCCCTCAGCTCGCCACCCCCTCTTGTACCATCCTCTTCCACCTCGGCACTCTGCTCTGCTAGTGCTGAGTGGCCGTATGTTGGCCAATACGGTGAAAATTGTGAGTGCGAGTCTCTATTTTCAGCATGTCACACCCTGGTGCCTAGTGGGGTGCTGTCCTGTAGGCATATGGTGTATCGGATCCCGGATCCTGGGCCTTCATAAAGCCCTAGGGGGCTTCTCAGTCAAAAACAGACTCCCATCCCACACACTTTCCCATGACATAGCCCAAAATCTGGTCTGCTATTTTTTTTGGGTGCGGTCTCAAAACCCAGACTCCTGACTGGTCACTTCACAGTTCTATGGGTGACAGTACCAGGAGGTGCCAAAACAGTTGGGCCTTAACAGCTCCCACACACAGGAAGGTGTAGGATGGTGGAAGGAAGAACAGGAAGTGGCAATGGAACAGGAGGAGGAGGAGGAGTAAGGAAAAGGACAGGACACACTGCTTCAGTGATACTGTTGGCTGTTATGTAAAAAGTAGGAGAAAATAGGTCTTGGATGACTGCCAGAGAGCTGGGTGAATCACCAGCAAAGAACAGGCACAACATGGGTGCGCACACACATCGACGCACTGGCACACATTCTGTCCCATTTCTTTTGCCCCAGCTGAGCTTCACGGAACAGGAAGTACAGCGGATGATTAGTTGCCACGTGGTGCTATACAGTGTGTAAAAACAGCAAATGGCAAGATTGACCTCTGACTTATATGGCTATGAGAGGTAGCTTTGTGCCTAGATGTAGGCTGTCTACAGGAAGGCTCACTTCTGACATCACATGCATTTAATAAACATAACTAAATTCCGATTTGGAGGCTTTGTAATTACTGAATTACTAACATTGTGTAGTCTCATTTCACCCTCTGTTCTTTTATACTTCTCTTGACTCTCTACATTTTTTAATTCATTGATTTAATTTTGAAAACACAAGTAGCTGACCAATGACACTGTATCCTGCCTTGCTTACTTTAGCATACATCGTCACCTGTTTATTCCGATGAGATATCTTTATTGCAGCATATCTCCCACATACATCCTACTCCTTTACATCCATGCCACTTTACTCAGTCATTGTGTTACCCCAGGCAAGACCCTTTCTACTTAAACTGCTTCATTAAACATGGGAGAGAATGGAGTGGGTGGAATTTGGAAGATGGCCATGTATTAATTTTGCATCAGTGAATTAATCAATTCAGATATAAGTCAATTGATAAATTATTCAATTCTTTCTTTGTCGTGTGCATTTGAGAGAAGTACGCAGAGGGAAAGGTGAGAACCATCTCAGATTGGGTAATTAATATTCATTACTTTTATAAAATGAAGTAAGAGAAATATCTATCAATTTAATAAAAAAAAAAAACATTGGTATAATTAGGAATGTTTGAGACAGACATTTCCCTCGATGGTACAATTCCCTACAATTAAAAGAAGACTGTTTGATTTCTGTCTTGTCCCTGGTCGCACTCAGTTCAACTCACTGTAATAGCTTCAACTACCATCTTAATCTTGTAGCCCCTTCATATCTGTTTGACTGATAGAACTCTGAGAGAGATAAATAAATAAGAAGATGATGAATCTCTCCTATCTACACCATGAGCAAAGATAATTAACAAGCCAGATAAAAATGTGTGCCCTCCACCTGCAACCTGCTGCTGCCATGCTGAGAAGTCTTGTATTTGTTTACTGTATTTTCAATATTTCTTTCCTTTTTTTTTGTCAGCGCAGTCTTTCATCTTTATTTTTTTTCCTTGTTTGCTAGAGGGTGGTGATCAGGAGAATTATGGAGACAGGTCAGTCAAGATTTACAGTGGCTCTGCACGTGACCCAAAGGAAAGCATTGCTGGATGCATTAACATGATAGCGATATGATTATGTTGGAATGGACATGAAGGGTTTCAATTATTTACAGGTGATGTGCCTATTGAATTGGCAATGAAGTGGTTCATAAATTACCCCCTCTGTCTAATCAAGCCTCCAGCAGAATAATGGTGGCCTGCCAAAGAAAAAACTGTCCTGTTTCCTCAGTGTTTTGAGTGGGGGAGTGGGGGTTGGCTTGTCTCACAGTGGGATGATAACACTCTCCAAATGACATTGGTTGAAAGGCAAGAAATGTGCCAGTGAGCGCAGGTTTAAAACCTCTCCACTTCATCACTGCTCAGTGCTTTACTGCGCTTTATGTCACTAGACAATGATACAGTGACAGCCAAGCATCAAAATGTGCAGCACCAGCACCTAATGTGCACCTTGGTTTTGTGCCTGAAAGAGAGTACAAGACAGACATACAGACAGAGCAATGGAGAGAGAGAGAGAGAGAGAGAGAGGGAGAGAGAAAAGGAAAACCCAGACAGGAAAACAGAGGGTTACTTTAAAGGTTTGCATGGCTTTACTCCAATGCAGGTTTCACAACAGCATTCAGAAAACAAACAACCAACCACTAGTCATTGGCACCTTTCTAGCATCATCCACTGAGGCCTACGGTGTAGTGTTTTGATTAAAAGAAATCAAATGCCAACGACTTTAATAGCCTCCTTGAATTTGTGTCTATTGAGTATGTTCTTGGATATCCTGCTGATATGCAGACTCGACATAATTGATGTATCCTACAGCCCAAACTGCCTAGGAGAGTAGCACATCAGCAGGTAGCAAGCCACATGTCTAACTTTTTTGACTTTAAAGACAATCACCATATTGACCTCTGTACTGCAGACTGAGTTGTTGTTGTTGTTGTTTTTTTTTTCCTTTACAAACTATGTTGACAATCAAACACAGGTCCTTAACTGTCTCAGCTAATATTGTATCGAACCCATTTTAAAGGAAACAGAGACAAGGATTCACGTTTTCTACCCCCCACCTTCACAATCTATAATCACCTTAAGCGGTTTACAGTAGAAAGACGAGAGGGAGAGAACAAAAAGGGAGAAATGACAGGAAGATAGAGAGGCAACGGGGAAGAGAGATAAAAGTGAAATCTAATGGGGAGAGAGTACCACCTACTGCTCTGGTGTCTTCTGGCTGAAAGAATCAGTTCAGGAGGAAGACATGGTGGGCTTTTCTCAGCCAGAACCTGAGCTCTCTTTTGCTCCCTGAAGACATGAATGTGGGGTGACTGCACCCACAATTAGGGCATGAGGGGATTAGTGGTGAGTGGGAAGGTGGTTGGGGGCTGTTTTTTGTTTGTGTGCTTACTATTTGCTGCTGCGCATTGTGTCGATGAATCTCTGATTTCGGTGAATGCCTGTGTTCTCCAAAATAGAAACATCAACAACAACATAAGCTAATATGTAAGAGGAGGAGAGGGCACAAAAACAAGTCCAATGTTTACTGGGCTCGCTTGTCTGTGTATGTGTCTGGGTGTATGTTAGTACTTTGGCATGACACTGCTCTCCAGTCTCCCCTGCCACCATGTAACATGTTGTTGGAGCTTTTTAACTCATTATTCCCCTCTTAATGCTTTTAACAGACATAAAATCCGCAGCGTCCCCCTGAATGTCTGAACATCTCTTATCTTTGCATCTGTTTCAATTGCATTTAATTTTCCTACTGACAAACACAGCGCTCACATGGGGAGACTAAGCATTAGGGTTATTATGAGTTTAAAGCACTTAAAAGCTTTTGGCCGTCCTGACACTCGGAGATGCAGGGGTCCAAAGGAGCAGGGACGCATCATGCTCCAGTTTTTCAAGAGAAGTAAGTCCCGGTTGTGTGTGGTTGAGTGTTTCAAGTGTGCATGTGTGGCTCAGAGTTATGTATGTACATATGTATGCATGCAAGGATTGGCCTGCCTCCTGGAGACTTGCCTCATACCTCCTCAATATGGCTTGTGGCAGACTCTATTAGCTCACTGCTCCGCAACAGACAAATTCTGTATCATAGCATCTTAGGCTGACTCTTTAGAGTTCTCTCCCTTAGGTCACACATGGAATTTAAGAGCTTTTCTGAGGCAAAGAGGTGTGACTCACCCTGAGAGTCCCTTCTCACTCTTTCTCTGCATCTGTCTCTCTCTTTTCTCTTGCTTACTTATTCCTCTACTCTTTATTTCCCCCTGCTTTGCTGCTCCACTCAAGAGTCATGGGGCGCACGCTCAGCGGTAAACCAATTTCATTTAGTATGTTTTCACATTTTTATCCAATCATGGCATGCTCAGAGGTTTCAAAAGCCACATGACGCTTTTATTGGGGCCTAATTAAGGATCTCTGATTTAATCCATGTAATTTAATAGAGATCAGTCATGGGTGTGAGTCTCTGGCTCCATGAATGGGGAAGTGACGTTGATCCATTGCAACCCCAGCTATCTATTCGCACAAGTTGGGGTTAAAGGGCTTTGCGTTGGTATTAGAATTAATATATGGTATATTCATCATGTGAATTGTAAAGACCATATTGACGCTAAGTGAATGGTTTTAGAAATGTCAAGACTAGCAGCGATTATGGGCATGTTATCACAAATGCACAAGCATTTTTTAAATGACAGCCCAGGCTACAGAACACAGGCACCCAGGTGGTTTCAATGTCATCAGAAGCTCTGTGTGTTCCCGAAGCCATCCACTCTGTAATTGCCTCCTAGCTTTCTCATTGTTCTCATTCATTTACTTCTCAGTATTCAAAAAGTGGCTGAAGTGCATTCAATTGCTAGTTTTGTTTTTCAGAGGTGCATCTAAATTATTGAATGATTGGTGACAGGCTGTCTCATTACTATTGTTCATCCTCAATATACGTTTTCACTAAGATTCTGATTTGAGTTTGAAGATTGAAACATAATACTTAGTAACATTTTCCAGGCCTTCCAGTGAGTGATTTGTAGGGAGAACTGCCTCACATTGTTCTGACTTATTCAGTAGCCTTCACAACCCTCCAGCAAGCCAGTATTGTGACGCAGTATTTCAGTGGAGAGAAAGCACAAGAGCCTGGGGTTAGGTGGGGTGAGGGATTGCGTGCTGCGAGGTGTCTAGACGGTCAGGGATAACAGGCCAGACAGAGACTGGCAGGGGAGTCTGGGCCAGGGGGAGGCCATGTTGAGGGCATGGCTGGATGGACGCCTTATCTAAAATCACGTCTAGTCGCTGCAGACCTCAGCTTCTGGACACTAACTGCATTGACAGTTGACAGGGAGAGCAGCCACTTCCTGGCCCAACACACCATCACTCACTCCTGCCTCAGTCAGTGACATCCACCTGCATTTACCCTGAATGTCTGCTACTTGACTCCATGTTGTGACGTTTGAAAATTTCTGTATAGTGTGAACCAGTCAGCCATTAAATTTAAATATTTTTATAGTATCTGCTCGCTTTTTCGTAAAACCCAGTATTTGGCAGTTATCTCAGACTTCCTGTCTGGTTCTGCCATGCTAAACTACATGGCTTTTTTTCTGTAGAGTCACAAATTCGCGGGTACTCTTGACTCTTATACCAGGTAAGAGTTTTCCTTCTTTTTTTCCTTGCTGATCTGTGGCATATGAGGAAAAATGTGATGACTAATGTCTCCGATGTGTAGAACTGTAGCTCATCTCTCTACCGCTCATTATGCCTGAGCCCTACGACAGTTTGGAGGGCGTCGGAGGCATTGCCACGTTAGCCATATGCTTTCCACGGCTCCTATCTGTCAGAATGTCAGGACATGGCGGGGGTGCGCTTTTCTGCACCAACAGAGGAGTGGAGCGCAGCACTACAGGAGGGCCTCATTACTGACACACCCCGCAAAAAAAGACTTTGGGATGGGCGAGCAGGCACACTGAGCACTGTGTTTAGAAGCAGAGGGTGAACCATTTAAAAGGCACTCAACCCAACCAACCGCCCCTCCTTCCCTGTAGCTCCATTATCACAGCAGACAATCTGACACAGGACTTTTCCAAGTAAATACTTTAACAAATTATTGATTAATTAAGACAAACAGACTGATTCTATTTTAATTGAACTGCTGCCTTTGTGTGTCCATCTGCCCAATCCTCTCTCACCCATAACCCGACACATCACCACTTTATCTGGATTTCCATTAGAGAACTCATTTTGTAGCCCACAGTCTCTTTTGAGGCAGATAAACAAAGATTGATTGAAGATAGAAGTATCTTTTTCTAGCATCAGAGAATGTTGTACAGTGGAGATTTTGCTTTTGGGGAACAAGTGACTGCGTTCAGGGATTTGTCAACACCTTTATGGTAGAGGATCATAAGGTAATATTTACTATAGTTTTACTTTCCTCATGTTTGCCTCTGAGGTTTGTTCATAGATTATGTGGCTTTTAGTTAGGGTCTACAGAACACAACGATCTCAGTTGTACATGGTAATTCACAAGAGAAATTGACAGGGGCCCTCAGAATTCAATCAATCACTATTGATCCATTAAATTTATTTTGGCCATTTCCTTTTAAATGGTCAATACAAAGCTAAACTTTTACTCTTGCAAGCTGCTGTATACTGCCTGAGTCATGTTGCATTAGATGTTTAGTTCATTTCTAACCCCTCATTTCCACCGCATCCGTTACTGCTCCGTTGCGTTGCGTTAGCTTACGGCTCCTTGCTGCTGCCACAACAAATAGGTAACACTATAATCAATGAGAGCTTTTCCACCGACTGCGGCGTGCACCGCAGCACGCTTGCGGCAGCTGTAACAGAGCTACAGCAAATACACAACGGTTCTATTTTTGCCGGACGCTGTAAGGAGGCGCATAAATTCAGCTCATCGCAGTCCAAGTGGCAGCGGATGTTAACAACAGTATTCCAAAATAAAGCATCTGGTGACTTTTCAAAATAAAAGAAGGTGGTTGTTCTACAGTCTACCTTGCTTGTAAATGTGAAAATTTCCATGGTTACCCTGAGTGCTCACATTTGCATGTGAAGCATGGGGTGAGAGGCAGGTAAGACGTGGCCAAAAATCTTTTTTCCATGCTTTATTCATACTTTTTCAAATAAATGACAGTA
>JAPTYR010000029.1:11807084-11818748 GCA_029814505.1 Siphamia roseigaster | reverse complement strand
TGTTGGAATCTCCCACACTCAGAGATTTGTCTCTGTCTGTTTTAGCTTCTTCCTTCTTCTGCCGGTATTGCCTATAGGTCTCCAGACAGAGGAGCTGAGCACTGTTTTCAGCGGCTGTGGGCCACGTCTCCTTTGCTTTGAGTTTGTTTCCCATGCTGAACACGTCACCACCCTCATAACCCCCCACTTCCCCTCACCCTCCCCTGACTTTTTCAAATGAACAAATCTGATTGAGCGAATGCCATTACCTGGGTAAATGAATGATTCCTAAAGGACTGGACAAGGCCTAACACCACCCTGAGGGTAAAGCTTATTATCGCTGCAAACTCCAAAGAGGAGAGAGAGGAGGCTGTGAAGCTTCTGTGCACTTTTTCAGAGGCCTGTATTTCCATATTAATCTGCTACATTTAGGCATCTGAGACAGAGGGGCCTCTGTCACGCTTATTTGATAACAGAGCAGTTAGCTTTTTTCCCTCATGTATAAATATGTATAATTCTGATAAGATTAATTGAAACGCCTAAGTATACAGTGGTAGAAGATGAGTGGGCGGGAGAGAGAGGGAGACAGCAGGAATGAGAGGAGACGCATTATGTTGCCAAAGAATGAATTTTAGACTGGCCTCTGCCTCAGACCTACTCCAGCGTGGGTGCCTGGGCTCTCTCCTCTGGGTCTAAAGTGCCTTGAATTGAAAATAGCATCTACCTAACAGTCCCTCAAAAATAGCTGAGCGAATAACTTTTTGCGCCGAGCCGATAAATACGGTGTGGAGCCTCTGACACCAAAGCCTCACCCCAATTTCCAGTGCTCTGGAGGAGATCAGATAGCCCTGTGTCATTTGATTTTCTACCTTATCTCATCCGCGCCCATCTTTTTGTCTCACGCAGGGCTACATTTTAAGAAGCACACACTCCTTGTATCTTTTGAAGGACAAAACCCAGAATGATATCGAAACAAATAACAGGATCACATTGTTACAGAAGGCCATTCCGATGGATGATTGATACGGGTGCTACAAGCAATCAGTGTCCTCCGAGTGACACCTGGAATGCAAATGTGTAAAAGGACATGTTAAGATTGCAAAAATCTGTAAACTTTTTCCTCATCTGGCCTTCACAAAGTCAAGACATTAAGGATACTGTAAACAAGAATACGACTTATACTTTATGCATGTATCCCATTGAGTCGTTGAGGAGTTCAAC
Source organism: Siphamia roseigaster (assembly GCA_029814505.1). Lineage (NCBI taxonomy): Eukaryota > Metazoa > Chordata > Actinopteri > Kurtiformes > Apogonidae > Siphamia > Siphamia roseigaster. The sequence goes on along the minus strand of JAPTYR010000029.1, from coordinate 11,817,548 downwards.
TTCTCAAACTGACCAATAAAAATGTCTGTTTAAGCGTTGTTTTCTCCAAAGTGCACCTTGAAACAAATAAGAGAGGGCAGTAAGTGAGTAGAAGACAGCAGGAGAGAGGGAGGTGTGGGAGTTTGGAGGTGAGGGATCCAGAGATAGATGAAACGAAAGGGAGAGAGAAAGCAGGAGAGGAGTTGGCGCAAGGGAGGAGACAACGACATTCCCTGGTGCACAGCTTGGGCTGACTGACGGCAAGAAGAGAGCGCTGTAGAGGGAAGGGAGGAGGAAAGGGAAGAAGAGAGATCGACAAAGAGTGAGCATGTCAGTGTGTGAGTGGCGTCTCTCATTAGAAGGTGCTGTCAGGGGCCACAGAGGGGGGACTGCAGGGACCCCACATCCCCCTTCTCCTCCCACTCCAGTGGCCCCTGAGATCTGGACGGGAAAATGATTGATGAGTGATACCAAGATAAACAGGCGCCTTGGCCCCCAAAGGCAACCCTGCAAAATGATGCATGCAGCGTTATAAATAAACCTACACCCCCCCCCAAAAAAAAGTGACAATAAACAACTAAACAATGCAAAACAAGTGTTATGGGTTTTCTTCTTTTGGATATTGTTACAGAAAGAGACACAAATCAACGCAGCTTTTGCACTTTGCTTTGATGAGAGTTTCTGGGGTTTTGTATTTGTAGTTTTATGTGTCTGTGTGTGTTTTGTGGTTATGCTTGTGTAATATGTGAGTACCAGGCTAACAAGGCTCACCAGCAGACTGGATGGTTAAGCCCCCCTCAACAGTTACACTGCCTCCTCAGCAGCATGGGCAGGCGGCTTTCCCATTCATACACCATGAGGCATCAAACATTGAGGCAAACCTGTTCTGATTTGGGAGAGCTCCAAATCATACCAGCTGCGTGCGTGCGTGTGCATGTGTGCGTGCGTGCGTACGTGCATGTGTGCGCTGGAGGAGTGTAAGGGTGTGAGACAAATGTGCAGAGTAACATATGCATGGTTTCCTACTGACAAGCCACTTTTACCACAAACACAAATCCACACACATATGCACAAAACTATCCTCAACTGCTCACTAATTGTTTAGAAAGTCATAAATGTTTTATGCTACGCTTTCTGTTAATGCTTAATGCCAAATGCCCCTGTTACAAATCGAAGTGGAAAGGCAGATTATCATCAAATAGTTACATTATATCATTATGAGCCTACAGGCTGTGGACTGGTGGAGGGAGAATGAATTATGAATGGAGTATGAGGGAGGATCTTCTCATCCCTCTAGGGACTTACAACACCACAACTCATTTAAGTTGGATGAATGAGAGATAAGGCACAACCCCCCCACCCACCCACCCACACACACACACACACACACTGGCCTTCATGTAATTTACTCCAGGCGAAAGAGTGTCATTTTTGCTGCTTGTAGCTCACAGCACACTTACTTCTCATTGGGAGAAATGTATGCTGAAGGGTGCTTTGTTCATTGTCAAACTGTACCAATGCTGAAAAACACCATAAAGAAGTCTTGTCATCTAAGTCACTGGTGCATTTTCTGCCTGGTGCAGACTCGTGTCGGGCCTCTTTGTACATCTCTAAAATGAGTCCCTGAGCTGTGCTGTAGCTTTGCCTAAAAATTCTTCTCATCTCATCTTATCTTTGTCTCTTTTACTTCTCTCCCTCTCCCTCTCTCTGTCCTGTCTCTACGGATCCAGGCCGCAGAATGGGTCGATGATATTGTACAATAGGAAGAAGGTGAAGTACAGAAAGGATGGCTACTGCTGGAAGAAGAGGAAAGACGGCAAGACCACACGGGAGGATCACATGAAGTTGAAAGTGCAGGGAGTTGAGGTGAGTGGGCTGACAAGAGTTTGGATTTGCAGGGACTGAACAAGAGAAGGAGGTGGGGTTGGGGCGGGTACGAGGTGAGCGAGAACCAACCTTCACCCTGACACAGACAAACTCTGGTCTACGCTGAGCTCTCCCTTGGCTGTAATGGAGACAGTCACATGCTGCAGTCAACTCGTGTCTCCAAGGAGGCTCACCAAGTAACAATGCGGCACAACAATAGTTTTCCCTGGGAAGCCAGTGGAGTGGAACCGATTGTTTGTACCTTATTAAGGCTCTGGATGTTGCCTTTGCTCCAGAGAGCCTACATTAATCTTGCTGGCTCAAAGCAGAACTGTGTTGCTAACATTCCCTCACCTCACTCCTAGTCACTCCCCATACCAGCCGCTGCCATAAAAGGCCCAGCTGTATCTGTCCTTGGCTCACCTAGGCTCAATCTTGGCTCAACCTGAGGTAATGGCAGTGTGGCATTGGCACCCTGGCTGATTTATCAGCAGTCCCACACATGAAACCAGGCGTGCACAGCCTTTTTTTTTTTTTTCCTTTTCAATCGCACAGAAGTTTGGGTTCTGGCTTGTTTGTTTGTTTAGCCACAAGCACTCATGTCAGGAGATAGAGCAAAGGTAGATTGGTGCATTTGGGAGATTTTGGTCCCACATAGGTGTGTGTGCAAACAGCAGAGATGCACATACTTCACGCACATGTAGACATAAGTGCACACCTCAAGGAGTGGTGCTGTGAGTCTGTGTCATGCAGTGTGACAAAGACAAAGCTCAGGCATTCTCCCAACAGGGGCTCTGCTCTCTGTACTCCTCCAGATATTTGTCACTCCAAGAAAATGGCCTCTTCCTTCTCCAATCCAGCTTGGTGTCATCTCTGGTGCTGCAGTGGTCTGATAACCTGTTGGGACTGCTCACATCCCAAGTCCCTTTGGACCATTGCATAGTTTTTTGTGTGTCTGACAGTTCTGCCCTTACAGGAGGTTGAGTCAGCCAACTCACAATATTATGTTTATATTGATATGTATTAATATGTAAATAATGTTTGGTGTCTGTCAGTCCACTCAGCATAAGGTGCATTTAACCCTGCATTTATTAAAGAGATAGAAGTATTTGTTTCTTTCTTTCTTCTTCTGTGGTGTCAGTGAATTAAAAGACACTGTCTGCTGCCACAGTTCCTTTTTTTATTATAGATTTAAAATTTAGATAGCTGACAGTTGACTTCTCAAAATACAAATATAATTTTTTTAGTCAGCTAATGTTAGTAGCTTCTCCGAAACATGTAATTTAATGTTAAGTATGTTAATTTCTTTTTGGGAGTGATTATGACAGTCATTGTTATACAACCAATCCATTCCCTGCACAAGTGTAGAAAGTTTTCCCAGCAGAACATGCTGCTGTCCTATTTTCCAGTGTTATAACTGGTCACTTCTTCAGAAATGCAGTACATTTTTAAAAACTCTTTCATTCAATAGGCACATGAACAGAAGCTTGTGATTATTGTCTTGGTTCTTTTGGTCTTGTAACTGTCACAGTAGACAAGTAGAAAAATACCATAAAGATAACATTCAGACATCTGTGACCAACCGCCCCAGCTAAAACAAAAATGCTCAAAATTCTGGGCAGCACTCCAGGTGCTGTTGTTGTGACTGTGTATGTAATTCTATGTATGCTGTGTAATCCTATGGGCTCACCATGTCACAGTGTGCCCATTGTGTGGCTTTCAGTGGCATCCAGTGGCTCATTTGATTTGAAATGGAAAAATAAATGCATGTAAATAAAACCCCTTAGTGGTTTTAAAAGAGCTTTTCTATAAATGTGACTTGAAGTTTAATATTGAGTATTGCACTGCTGAACATATTTTCTGTCCATAGCAGTAGAAAATAGCCACAGACAGATATAGTACTTGTGTTGAATCATGAAACCGATATAAAGTGTAGCATTTGCACCGTACTCATGGTATACAACAAGACTCATGGTTTACTTTACTGAAAGCATAACACTCCATCCTGTGATTCTGTCTCTGTCAGTCTGTACATATAACTCAAAAACCCTATAGCGTGATTTGTCACAGCTGATTGTTGTGGGCACGGTAGAGCTAATGCAAAGTGTGAAGTTGAGCAAAGCACAGAAGTAGAAGTGCAAGTAAAAGTTTACTCATAGCTGCAATAATCACATAGTAATATAAGGAAATGGAACTATAACCACCTTTAAGAGTCCAGCACTCAGAACACTTTACCGTTCCAATGACAGAGAGGGTTGATCTATTTCTGCCATGACCAGTCAATGACAGGATCTGTGGCCATTAGTCATGTGCAGTCATGTTTACTGTAAGGACATAAATGACTTGACCATCCATCTCTGCTTATTAGTCTATTTAAGATGATGAAGAGTTAACATAACTTGAGCATAACTCGGATGGTTTTACAGGAGAGTCGTTACATCACTCATTCTCTGCTGGTGCTATACGGTGCTGCTCTGATTCCCCAGCCATCCAGTGTTTAATAGAGGTTCTGTGGTTATTACATGGGCCAGGTTTAGTGCATAGAGAGGACAAATGTTGTGGGTGGTTCAGGTTAGTGATGTTCAGTGGCTCTAGTGAGGGAGAGGCTATGAGTCCGGGAGCGAAGGGCCTTCAGGGGCCTGCGAGATGCAGCCTAGCGTGGCAGGAGTAGATGTCAGCGTGTGCTGCTGCTGTCCTGTCTGCTCTGCAGTGCTGGCTCAGCAGCCCGTGTAAACCATTGCTCTACTCTCTTTCTCACTCTCTCTGTCTTTCTCTTTTACTCTCTGTGTATCTCTCTCTCTCTTTGTCTTTTAATTCTTTCACAAGTTTTTTTTTTTTTCACCGTCTTCTTCTCCTATTCTCTCTTTATAACCTCCCACCCTCCTGCCCCCACTTTCACCATCCTCCAAGCCCACAGTCCAGACGGACAAAACCTTGAGTTTGGTGGTAATGCTCCCTGTTCCCTAAAATTGGAGCGCAGGGCATGTTGCGGCATTAGCGCTTAACAGGCCGTGAAATAGCAGCCTGCCTTCCTGACGTCTCCCCCATCACTCCAGGTGAGTTGGCCAGACGGCTGGATAAATGAGCAAGCAGCACCCCCAGCAACCAGCATGCTTTTGGGGCACCTGAGGAGAGATGTCCATCAATGATTATCTTACCACACCCTGCTCTCACCAGGTTAAAGTCGTTCACCTGCTCCTGGCCATAGCCAAGAATCCATGGGGATTTTTACAACTAATCTAATGAGGATTTCCAGTGACTGTCTAACGGTCAGTGGCCTTGGTTACAGCTAGTTTTGATTGGCTTTATTCTCTCACTGAGTGATGTCATCTCAATTCAGGCTGTAGGTCTCATTGTTTGCATAGCTCTAGCATCCCCTGGCTTCTCACTGTGAAATAGCAGAGACATCAAAAACATCTGCTTTGACAAACTTCAGCTGATCTCGCTTCTGTTTCAAGTCAAGTTTCTATCCCAATATCACTGCCTCATCTAAGCTAATTAGCTGTTAATGTGGGCTCAAACCCCCATCTTCTTCACACCTCCACCCTTATGTCCAATCTCCTCATTATTCCTAAGCTTTAATAAACTCCCTCAAACGTGGATCGATTTTCTCTTAAGTGAAGGTGGCAGTGCCTCTGACTTATTTCATTACCATAGGCTAATTATACCGATTGAAATGAGCTTCTCTTCTTAAGGTGCGCTGTGCTCCTCTGCGTCTCCATACTCCTCAGACTTTAATGCCAATACACTTCTCTCCCAATTCCCTAACTCCCATTCCTGCCTCAGCTCCACCCCACCATATCTTCATCCCACCCTCTCACCCTCCGCCACCTAAATAATCAGCTGGTGCGTCCTTAGCCCCCGTAACTTGTCATTTCATGTTGGATCCACCCTAATGTGTGATTTCAACTGTGCAACTGTGCAATGAAGGAAGGTAATGGAGCATGCTGGTGGCTCAATCGCCTCTGTTCATTGATAATAATGAAGACAAATGTCAAAACATTAGTTGCTAATGTTGTAATGGAGTGGATGCTGGTGGATGCATGCTGGATGCTACACTGCATTGGCTTTCAATATCACATGACCTTCAATATTTAACTCCCTTTTTAGTCTAGTCCCTTGCTTTTTTCAGAAAATCAAACATTTGAGCTTTTTGTCCATGCCAGCAAATTGTTATGTGAATTTCTCCTCTTAATCACAAGTTGGTACTTTTTTGTGTGTTAGTTTAAACACAGAGGAAAGATATACCGCTCTAATTTCAAGGCCACCTGGGTGGGTAGCATCGGTAAGTTATAATCAAACTAGCTGCATATCTGTGAAATAGTGTCTTTTGGTGGTGGGGTGTGTTTTCAGCAGCAGTGGTAGCACTGATTTACCGATGCAGTGGCTGATATCACCAGATTGTGGGGACAGATGTGAGAGGGCACTAAACAAACCCCTATTTCTGAGAGGAGGTGACACCATGCATGCTTTCTCTCCTGCCCCTGCTACAAGTCAACTGTGAAATTAAGATTACAGATACAGGCAATGCCCAAAGCAAAGAATTTAGTATTTTTCCGTTTTTATTCAAACACACAGGCTGTCTGTTAGGCATCATTCATTGGCCAGCTCTGTAAAGACAGTAAATCGATTACTGTTTCCATTGTCTACTCTCTTCTGTTGGAACCTCGTTTGTTATTCTCTGTTTTCATTCTTCACCTTGGATGTCACACATTTAGCTCTTCCTTTTTGAATTACCTGATTGTGGAGGAGTGAAGACCAATTCTTGTGTGATATTTTACACAATGGTTGCTATGGTTATAACTTCTAAGCCGCTACTCTCATAGAGTAATAGGCAGTAAGTTGTTGCGTAGACACAGGAAATATACTGTTAGGTTACTGCCTGTTTCTAATTTAGTTGGGCTAAAGTAGGTTAAGCACAAACTGGGGAAGCTTTGAGATGTATTATTAAATAACACACACGAGATGCACATTTTGTTTTTGTATTATTTATTGTCACTTATTATTAACACTTTTCAGCGTTGAGGTGCAGGTTTTGCCATGTATAGAAGGTAGTACTACAAACCCCATTTTAGCTGCTCTGATTTTACCCTTTCTTTATTCTGCATAGTAGATTAAAGCAGTGATCTCTCCTCAGCATAATGGCTTAATGGGGGTTGTTATGTTGTTATTAGCGACTGAACCAAAGCCTTCCCACATGAACGCCTTACCCCCAGCAATGGGAGCGTCCATTTTACCCCTGGTTTTCCTTTAAGCCCACAGTAATTAGTTTTTCTCTCTTACTTCTTACAATTGCCAAATCACTCAGCAGCAGTTAAGCCCTCAGTCTGCTTTTCATGCTGACCTCGCTATCACCATTTCAATCCAATAGCCGGATTTAAGGGTCTGATTTTAGGGAAAGCTCCTATGGGGTACAGATGTATAAGGGTGTTAAAAGCTATATTTTATCGATTTAATTTACCACTTGTTGCCACATGTGTTGTCACACTGAGGCAACTCCACAGGGGTTCCCATCTTTATCGCGAATCGAAGGAGAAAATGTCCCTAATAAAATGTTGTGGAAAATATTTAAATAAATTGCAAAACCTGCAGACTAGATCAGAGCTTCTTACTGCCATACCTGTCATAAAAAAAGAGATTGAAGATGCTGTAAATTCTTTGGAGACACTTAAAACACGACACAAAATGCCTCTGAGAGAGACAGGCCCGTTGATTTGCATGTCACTCATTATACTTGTTATTAATGTCAGTTCACTAAATCAACTAAACTTGCTTGCGTTTGAGATATGTAGCCCCTCTGAGAGTAGTAGAGCAGAGCCCACACCAAATATGCCAAGTAGGGGCAAGAGGTGTTGAGGAAGGGTGAAGAAATCATAGAATGCTTAAGGCACTGAGTGGGTTTTGCATGACTCTGTGGTTTGCACTCAGTCTGTAATCCCTGGGTAAAACAGGCCTGTGTTTTATGTTAATGAGCAACTTTCACCATGTATTCGGCTTTACCTTCTCTCAAAATCATGTCGGTGTATCCTTTAGAGATTCATGCAACACAAACTAAAACCTCTACCAAATGATAGAGTGTGTGATATAAAGTGAAAGCCCTATTCCTCAGCCAATATGGTTCTAGAAATGATGCCACTGATGAATCACCTACTGTATGGTGTGCAAATTTTAAAGTAAGAGTGTGTGCTTAAAGGAAAGCAAGTAATTATCAGTGTCAGTTTCAGTCTCACCTCTCTTATGTCAGAGTCCAAGTTCTTCGCAAAATGTCCGTTTAACGATCTACATCCAGTTCTGAGCCCTCACACACATTTCTGGGGCATTTCTGACTACATGCCAGAGCCAAGGGTCAGCTGAGGTATCGAGTATTGAGAAACATCAAAGAGTAGTTTTCTGCTCTCTAAAACGTATGTGTGAAATTCCTTGAGTATCTCCTCAGGATATACATTTTTCCTGCGTTATCTATAAGTTTCTATTTCTCCCCATCTATCATTATCTGACTCTCTTTCTCTTCTCCCCTCTGTTCTTACCTCCAACTGCTTTTCCACACTGAAAAAGCCGCTTACTCCAACAGTCTCTGTTAATATGAGGCCATTCTTGTAGCAAAGGCAGACCCTTATGTCAAGAGAAGCAGTTTTCTGTAAGATGCTGTAAGGCCTTGGCAGAAGCATCTCTTCTTTTCCCTGCTGGCTTTTCGAAGACTTTCGGAATACTTTGTTTCTTTTTCTTCTTTTCAGATAGGGAGCACAGCACCCATGTTTGGGATTCTACTATAGAGACAAAATCAGCAGCTTTCAGTAGGAATCATCCAGTGACATTATCTCCTCACTGCTCAAAAAGGCTGTGCAGCTGGCCCCACAGTTCCTCGGGAGCTTTTCTGCATCATCTGCAAAAACATTTTGTGTATTGACGTTTGCAGTGAGATGAATTTGTTAATACTCCAGCGTCTTGCTCATCGGCTACCTTTATCTCTCTCTTTGCTTGGATTTATTCTGCTGGCTTCTGTACACTGGCCTATGTATTATTAAGCAGCAACACAGAGGTTTAGACATAATTTGCTGCTGTGTTACATTTAATAACTGCAAAATCAAAATGTACCAATGTTCCAACATTCACTCTTCAAAGGAGGTATAATGAGTAGAGCTACAAAGTTCAAAGAGAATGGTTAAGTATTTGTATAGCATTATACAGGGTGAGCAACTGTGCTTTCCTCAGAGTGATATTGAAAGGTTTGATATTTTACATGAAAGCGTGCTAAAGAGGAGTTTAACACAGGAAACAGGTTTAACCCTTCTGCTTTGGGCAACAGAGGAAATACTTAGGCAGATAAAAGCAACTTTATTAATGCTCTCATAAGTTCAATTAGTCATAATTTTGTCTCTTCCTGTCTTTGTTTTCATCCCGTCATCTGTTCTTGTATCTGTATTGCTCTTTGCATCTGTATTATTACATTCATGTCTGATGCATGAGTACTAACCTTGTTCTTTTCACAGTGATCTAAATAGATGTTCTTTTCACTGTATTGTACACTGCATGCATTTTTGTCCTTCTTTTTCTTCAATTCCCGTTGATTTTCAATGCTGTTTTTGTTTCGGTGTAGGGTCTTGTTGTTGTTTTCTTTGTTTTTCTTTTTTTTTTTTTTTTGAAAGACATGGAAATTTAAAGCAACAATTCCAGCAAGGAAAGCCTGTAGATTTCTGTAGCATGCTGTATTTCCTCAAATAGTGATGGGACTTTATTTACTTCCAGTGCAGAAGGTAGCAGTCTTCGATTTAACCAGGATTGTATTAGAGACCTTTATTCCTAATTCTTTCTGTTGGATAAAAATAATTGGTCTCATATGTTCGTATGAACTCATTGCTTCCTGTATTCATCTCCAATCAAAAGCCCACAAGTGTTTTAGAGGATATTTCATCTCCTTTTTTTTTTTTTTTTTTTTTTTTAACGAGGTTTCTGCTGTTAAATATTTACCGACATAGCATTAATAACAACAACAGGATTAAAGGACAATTTAAAAAAAGGTGGATCAGTATGCACTATATGTATTCAAATCACAAATGGCTTAGGCATTAACACACTTGCACCCACAGAAGCTAAAACAGGATATGTAATTGTTCAGATGAGCAAACCAGAATAACAAAGTGCTGGAAAAATAGCACTATAGTATTGTTGATTATTTTAAAGGTAAATGGTCAAATTTACAGTATGTTTTCATTGCATTCATGCACCAGGAGTATCTCAACCCTTGTTTTTTTAGTCCTTATTTATTTGTTTTGATGGTACCTCTGGTCATTATCAGAGCTAGAGGTTTCTAACAGTTTGTATTTGTGGGAATATGGTATATAAGTGTGTAAAAAGAATGGGTAATTTATTTAAACCCAAGAGAATTCCAAGCATGTTCAGAAATGTGAATAATGAAGCACACATGCCAACATTTGGACTGACAGAAATGTATGCATCGATTTATTTTCATCAGAGGACATGAGAGATGTATGTTAAAACACACATATGTGGATTGTGAGTTGAGTTTCACTGTCAGTGTACACATAAGCAGATATAGTAAAATCTCATTTCTGGAATGGAATCTGCTATTGCTAGAAAATTACATTTAAAGATACCAAC